>CANYCX013828767.1:0-12085 GCA_948193385.1 Breynia disticha f. nivosa
TTGTGCACAAGTTTTGTGGATTAAATATCAATTAGAAGATTATGGTATAAAACTTGAAAAGATTCCTATAATGTGTGACAATACTAGTGCTATCAACCTTAGCAAAAATCCTATAATGCATAGTAGAACTAAACATATTGAGATAAGACATCACTTTCTTAGAGTTCATGTTCAAAAGAATCACATAAGCCTAAAATTTGTTAAAACAAATGACCAATTAGCGGATATCTTCACTAAACCTTTAGATAAAATGAATTTTGATTCAATAAGATTTAGGCTAGGAATGTGTTATTGAATTATGATTTTGTTCATTATAGTGCATAATGGGTTAAAGTTGATCATATGCTTGATTTGTTTAATTTGATGTTCTTTGATGTTAATTGATGTTGATTTGATAATATTTGATGTTTTGATATGATTTTAAGTTGATTTTGAAGGCTTGATGATGTTATATGTTGATTTCGATGATCTTAAGTGTTTTGTTATGTTTGATTTTAATCTTACAATGGTGGATGTTGATATGGATTGAAACTAAAATTAATTCATTAAGTGTTAATGTTAATGATATTGGAGATTAAGATGATGATTTTGGTTGAAATTGATTTTAGTTTGAATGAGAGTTTCATAATTGTCATACATGTTGATTATAGTGTAATGTGTGTATTTGTCGAAATCTGTGTTTAAGTTACAGTTTTCTGAATATTTACAACATAATCATAGATTAATATGGTCCCGGGGTTAACAAAATATGATCGGAAGGTCAACGACAATTGCCAGAATGATAGTTCCTCGTACTGCGGAAAACTAATGTATGTCTAAGGATAAGAATAACATAAGTTACTCTGGAAATGCAGAAACAAGAATAACGTATGACAAGGATAGACTCAACCTACATTAAATAATTAACGTACGTTAAATTCAAAATTAACGTACGTTATCCATTTCCAGACCTTTTAAATTCTGGAAAAAACCTCATTCGGCCATTTCCCTCTCTTTCTCTCACACGATAGCTCTCGGCTCTCTCAACCCCATTTCACCAAAATTCGTTCTTTTCACTCAAAATTGGTTGCAAATCACTCCTAAACCTTCCCTAACAAAAACCCAAACCTTCAATGACTTCAAAAACAGATAAATCCGTCCCATTTTCGAAATCTCCACAAAACCTAAAAACTCGAAATCTTCACAATGGGAGTTAAACGATCGGCAAAATGGACTAAAAGGGGAGAGGGAAGCAGCTCTAGACCACCACCAGACTACGACAACACGTGGTTTGTAAGTAAACAAGCCCAAACTCTTTTTGAGAATGTGTTGAGTAGTGAAAATTTGTTGGAGAGCCTATTTTTTAACTATCCTTCCTCGAGGTCTGTTGGATTAGACATAGAGCCACGGTTTAGGGAAGTTGGATTTAGCTCATTTGTGTTTAGAACATTTCTCATTCATGAAGTTTTGGTTCGGGAGTTTTATGCCAATTTGACAACTACATTGATGATTTTGGTGAAATTTGCATTAGGTCTCGTGTTTATAAACACAATATTGAGTTTTCTGAGAGTAGTTTGCAGAGTTGGTTTGGTTTGAAACAAATTGGCTATAAGTGTTTAGGAAATTTTCATTATAATGAGGAGGAATATGATGAATATTTGACTGATCGAGACATAGTTCTAGGGAGTGTTTCTAATAAGGAGTCTGCGATTAGATGGCTTAAATCATAATCCAGGTTGGCAGGGAGAGATCGTGAGCTAGATTGCAATTCTTTTGGGATACATATGAGGATGATACATAGTGCACTTACTAGAGCGATCACACCTAAGGTCCACACCCAGAGTATTCTCCGAGGGATCAATCTAGAGGTCATGTATCACATTTTGAGAGGGAATCAGGTGAACTTCTGCTTTATAGTCATGTCCTATATGGTATCTAAGGCAGAGACGTTGATTAAGGAGAGTTACCGGACTCATACTCGATAGAGGAGAGCCGGTTTTCCATTTGGTTCTATTTTGACTCATATATTTGAGTAGTGCGGAGTTGACTTGAGCGGATTGAGAGGAACATCTGTCCATAATAATCAGATTGTCTGCGAGTCTTATTTGAGGACTATGAGGTACTTTAGGACTCAAGATGAGGGTTGGGTGTTTTATAGATTTCTGGCTGATGGGACTATTCTACACGACGGATCTAGATATACAGCGGGTGGAGTAGTGCCTCCTCCTGCCAGGCCAAAGGTTTCATATAGTGGAGCCGGCCCTTCCACTGTAGCTCCAGAGCCTTCCACTAGACCATCGACTTTTGCACCTCCTCTGTCAGTTCCTACCTCAGGATATGCTCCTGTAGATCCAACTATACTTGCGCGCCTTACTGATATGGAGCATAGGATGACGTCGTTGGAGAAAGGACTTCATTTTGTCACGAGGATGATCAAGAAGATCGCCGACAAGCTTGCCTGTAGTTCTGAGGAGGCCACTCAGACCGCCTCTCTTGCCCCTGTCCGTACTCCTACCGTTGGCGAGTCTACTCCCTCTGTTCGAGGCAACGAGCAGGTTGCTGAGTCCACCCCCGTTCCTCCAGCTCAGCCTCCACCGAAGGACTTCTTAGGCTGTACTTACCACCGTCGTCGAACTCCTTCTACTTGATCACATTCCTTCCCCAGTGACCCAAATTCATCTAGTCTTCATGAGCATGCTTTAGGATGTACTTATTATGATTCTGTCATGTATTGTTATTATGATACCTATTATGTCTACTTGTTGCTACTTGACGCTTATTATGGATGTTATTAGGACTTAGACCTATATTGTATGTTATGTCATGACTCTTTTAGATTTAATGATATTCATGTGTTGCTTATTTGATTTTCGTGTTTAACTCTTGTTGAAAGGGGGAGTCATGTTTTTAGGGGGAGTTTTCCGTTGCATTCCTTTATGATAATGTCAAAATGGGGGAGAAAATGAATAAGCATACTTTGCATACTTTATTTGATTTTTACTTGATTTAATGTAATTTGCATGATTTCACTTGATTGATGAATCTTGTGCTCGTTTTTATGCTGATTTCTGTTTTGCACAAGTTACTTAATATATATTGTTGCTTATAAAACTAACATGGAGACAAGACTTCAATGTCTTGATCAATACCACACTTTGCTTTTTGGTTGTTGAATTGTTGCAATCTTGTTTCTCCTTTAAAGGTTTTGTCATTATCAAAAAGGAAAAGATTGTTGGATCAAAGGTGATCAGCATTAAGTCCCTAACTTAGTTTTGATAATGGAAAACTCTTTAAAGTGATAAAGATTGATTTTTCAGGTCATTGGCGAATTCTGCAACTTGGTAACGTATGTTAATTGTTGTTATTAACGTACGTTATTCAACGGAAACCCAGATGATGAGTAACGTAGGCTGAAGAGAAGACAACATACGTTATCAAGATTCACGTACGTTAATTTGGGAAATAACGTACGTTAATATAAATTGAAGCTTCTGTCCGAGACAAAACAGAAAGCTACGAGTGGTGGCAGTGGTGAAACCAAAATTTGTAACGTACGTTAAGGCGTCTGACACAGCATTAAATACAGGGGCATTTTAAACTCAACGGCTACAATTTGTGTCTAACGACCAAAAACAGATGAGAGAAGTATAAAAGGGGTGTAATAACTGCTGGGAAGTATACACACAGCCTTAGAAACATATTGATCATTATTGTAAACAAGATTTCCATTCTTTGACAAGCATTTGAGCAAAAACTCTTTGAGGCTTTAGAGAAGCAATTTGTAATAGATTGGAAGTGCTTGTTAGTGCTCTCTAGCTGAGGTTAGTATTGTTGTAGTGTGACGTATTGTAAGTGATCACTATTCTTAAGTTCTCACTTAACTAGAAAGTCATTTGTAAAAGGAAAATCATAGTGGAAGTTGGTAAATCCTTAGTAAAGGTACTAAGGTAGTGGAGTAGGCAAGATTGTGTCGAACCACTCTAAATTCTTGTGTTGATTCTTCCTTCTTTGTCTCTTTACTTTACAAGTTTACTTTAATTCTGCAAAATCGAAGAAAAGTGCATGGTTCAAGATTCAACCTCCCTTCTCTTGAATCCTACACACATAGCCTCATCAAGCACATAACAATGATAATCACACAAAAACCCATCTCATGTCATTGATTTGATATGAAGGTACTTACGAGATGAAAATGCAATTTAATGCAATCACACAGTATGTCCTGGGTTTCTTTTTCTTCCATAACACATAGCAGAGGATTCCTCTATAGCACACAGTAGAGGATTGACACACAGCCTAAGTACACAGCTCTAAGCATATAGCTCGTAAGGATAGTATATAACACGTCCAAGGACAGCACACAACAAGTCCATAATCCACAAAGATCGTGTCACACAAATGATATGCAACACATGAATGTATATGAGACATTCATCAAATAGCACCTAGCATAGCCACAAAAAAACACATAGCTCATATGCACATAGCTCAACACATTCAAATCATGTCTTTCACACAACATATAGTTCAATAGTACACAAGATTTGAACAATCAAGGCATATTACAAAAGGCATATAGATCACACGATCATTTACAACATCCAACCTCAAAATGATATTCAAATCATTAAGGTCATCACATCTACATCACATGTTATGGATCATGTATCAATGGAATGACAATACGTTCTCATAACCAAAGCAATAACATGCTTTTCTCAACTATCATCCAAGCATAGCATTAAATTATTTATCAATGCATACTAAATGCATACTTATGCATTATAATCATAAATAACAGCAAAACATTGTTATCTTAGTATGCATACTTACATATCTTCCTTACAAACCTTTCATAAGTCATTTTCATAAACACATAGAATAAGCATCATTCAAGCTTATTTCATAAAAGCCAAAGCATAATCATGCTATCATAAGGAAACTTAGCTTACATGAATTATTAACACTTAACAACAAGAACAAATCAATATAGAACTCACTCTTAGATTCACCAAGAATCCCCATACCATACTTATCAATAAACCATATCACCATTGGTTTGTTCTTACACTTTAATTATACTTTCACATAACTAAATTAAGGTTTGAAACACATATAGCAACTCAATATAACAAATTTATCAAGCAAATCTATTTTAGTAAATGTAAAACACTTACCTCGAACTCTTGTATAGTCGGTGTAAAACCAACTTCAATCCGAGCCCCGAATTTAGTCTCCTATTACATGATTTCCATACAATTTCGTTAACCAATCATTCATATTTGTTTTTAAACCAATTCACACTTAATTGAATAAACCTCTATTAACCAAACTCTCCAATTTCACATGCTAATTTCACAAGTTCTGATTTAATCTTACTTAATTCAGCAATTCATCCAACATTCTTCAATCTGAAACCTCAAAATCTAACCCTTTAATACCCACAACACTGCCACGATGTACACAACATATCAAGAACAAGAAATTACCTTATCTCTAGTTGTTTTTCCATGAAAATCCCTCACTTTAGCTATGAATCGACCTTCAATCACTCTCTAGGGTTTCTATGCTTGTTCTATTGAAGTTCTGTGAGTTTCTCGTAAGAAATGAAGTATGAAAATCAAGTATAACTTTTTAGTCCAACTCGGCACGACCATGGCACGAGTCGTGCCATCAAGTCGTGGCCCGCCTCCATGGCACGATCTAAGCAAAACCAAGCACGACTCGTGCTGATTTTCTTATCCATGGCACGACCAAACAAGGTCAAGCACGCCTCGTGCTTCCTCCTTCGTGCCAACCAATTCAATCGTGCACATCTATACATCTTTGTAATTCATTCATTTTCCTTTCCAATTCATTTCCATTTTAATTTAATTTTTCATATTAGTTAAATTCTAATATTTTTAGGGTGTTACACAAGGCTCCTTAGCTTTTTGGGATTTTCATTACATTTTGTACATCTATACGAACATTTGTATAGATAGGAGATTTAAATACTTGAAAAATTGTAAATCGTTTTCCATTGCTTCCGCATTGCATAGCATATTTTGTATACGACTAAACATTGGTCCTTATTTTTAAATAGTGCATATATATTTTCCTCTTTCCTCTCTTATCATCATATTTGTTTTAAATAGAAAAAAATGGGTGCAAAAATCCTTATTTTATTTGAAAAATAGATTTACGAAATTGGGGTTCACACACATATTTAAGTTATATTTCAATAAATATCAAATATTAAATTATAATTAATTTAATATTATTAATTATAAATATATCAAAATTTAATTATTTATATCATACATTTTATTTAATATATTAAATAATAGTTTGTATATTCATTAATTATTAAAAACTAAGTATTATTAAAGAATGAAAAAATTATTAAAATTTAAATATGTGACCGATGATATAACAACCTAACCTAATTAACCTAATAATCATATGATTATGATATTAATTAACTTATTATCATTGAATAATTTTAAAACTTTTTCACTTACCATTATAATTCTATTATTCTATTAATTATTTACTATTCAATGATTATTTATGAAACATTTTGTCATAAGACACAACACGGCCTATGACACGGTTATGAACACGACCTGTGTTAGGTCAACACACCTATGTGTACGATCTTATGTTGGACTAGCACGCTCCCATTCTATTCAGCTTGGTGCTCCTGTCATTTAAGCATGACCGATGTGAATCTGCTGTATCTTGAAATCTATCCCACATCAACCTGTGATTAACCATATGTACACATAACATATACTCAAAATTTGTCATGCATATATAATCTAAATATCGATAATCATCTCGACATATCTATCATATCTATATCAATATACTATCCTAATACATATCAAACACACACAAAACATGCAACTATATACATAATCAACTCTAAACTGGAGGTATCTGGATGTAGAGAGAGTTGTTGTGAAGCAGAAGCTAACCCACCTGTGGATATCCTCATAGAAATACTCCTTACTATCTATTTGATCCTAAAAACAAAATATACAATTCACACATTGATGAGTTGCGAGCTCAATGAGTAATACTTGCTTAATAAATACACATATTTCACATTTTCTGTATTCGTATATAAATTATCTTGATTCGCATAAATACAAGTCATATTTTTTGATTTCATATTTGTTGTAATCATATAAGTCGTGTTTTGTATAGCTTATTGCTTTTCAGGCAATATAAAAGCAATAAACCTTGCATTTCTTTTTTCATTTCCTAGTTTTCTTTTGTCTCCCTAAAAATCCTACATCTTCAGATTGATCAATCTTTTACTCCGCCATATCAATCACTGCCAATCATATATCTCTACCAATAACATATATAACATGCATTTAAATAATGTGAATAGTAGTTGAATAATCAAATACGTACCTGTATAATTTGATTCATATAATTGTGCACCTATTTGCTTTCAAATTTATTAGTTCCATTCATTCATATTCGTATATAAATATCGATTGATTAACTATTTATCAAATGTAATATTGCATATTAAACTGTATTTAAAAGTGAGTTAGATTACTCACCTGCTAGTTGAAATACTTAAAGTAATGCGGGCTCCGATCCTGATCAACTCGTTTAGTCTGTCATTGTGAACCCCAATTTTAGAAATCTCATTTTCGAATAAATACCGATTTTGGCAACCATTTTTTTCTTTAAAAACATATAAGCATAAGAGAGAGAAGATAGTAGAAGTGTACTTTTCAAATCACTCAATAAAGATAAAGGTTTGCCATGCATAAACAAATAGCAAAATGCAGAAACAATGGAAAACATTTAACTTGCTATGTTTGTCACTCTCATCTATACTAAAATGGTATAGATATACAACACACATAAACACCAAAACTATGAGCTTGACCTTCTTCAGTATCGCACCGCTTAGCCTTGCTGGACACATAGTCTCGTCACTAATGTCTGTCACTCTGCACAACATTCAACAACATACAAAGGTGAGTATATAAAATATTCAGTAAGTGATAGCCCTAGTGTTATTAAAATGAGGTGCAGGGGAACCTTCAGCCAACACGGGCGTGCTCGTAGAACACAATGTCGTATTCACGCCTAAATTCCCTAATGGCTCACCGTTGTCATGTCACAAAAAATTCTTTTAGGTGTTTTATGTACTATGGAATCATCTTAGATCATTATCTCACTTCAGATATTCATTACTACGTTATTTGGGCTAAAACTAGGTTTCTGAGCCACATTAATGTATGTTTATCAAGACCCTAACGTAAGTTATTCATCAGCAATTTTCCCCATTTCCAGATCAAGAGTAACGTGGGTTAACATATGGGTAACGTACGTTGCAATTCATTAACGTGCGTTAATTGGAACATTAACGTACGTTAATGCTTCGCAGAAGCCAATTCTAGCATTTTAAGTCAAGCCTCATACATATACACTTCATACCACTTCAAGGCATATCAAACCAACATTCCTAAACACTTATATAACCATTATATACATAACTCACAACCAAACATAGTACACATATTCACAACGACTTAATCACACCACCATTAAAACACATACATCAAAACCACTCAATTCATTATCATACTCATACCACAATTCCACATTCAACTACAATAACACATATCATACAATCCATTGAGTCTCCTCATAATCCAACATTTACAACATCTACTTATTCATATTCATTCAAGAACATAACAATATACTTGCTATCATTCACAAGCCATTTTGCATCCACTTTTCCATACTCACACTTAAACAATTCAACACACCCATACATAATTCATGTCATATATAATCACCAGTCAAGTTCCTCTTTATTAACATCAAATCACCAATATTACACAACTCTATGTGGACCATACAAACTCATAATCATTCCACTCATCTCATACAAGAGCACTTATATTGCTCAATCATAAGTCAAGAACATAAACCATACAACAATTATACACATTCCATATAACCATACAGGATTACATGTTGCCTATTCACTCAAATTCCAAACTCATCTCATCACATACAAAAACACATTTTGCATCAATCATAAATCATGTTCATATCATAACCATAAACCACACACATTCATTTCCATGTAACCGATAACATGTCATGATGCAATGAATGAATGCATATGTAATGCTAATGCATTTACACACACATATGTTGTGCTCTAGAGCCTTAAACTTTGCAAGAGAGACTCCACTCAATCTCTGCTACTGTGGGCACAAACTCCTTTCTTTCATAGTCAAGAGAGACTCCACTCTCCTTTTACCACAATTGTGCTAATCCCCCTTTTTTTTCTTTTCTTCAGGCCTAGCCCAGCATCGCGCTCTCACTCAGCATAAACATAACATCAAGAGGCAAGCTCTTGTGTTCTCAAATCTTGGGCTAATCCCCCATTTTTTTCATAATAAAGAGAGATTTCACTCTCTTTTACACATGTGGGCCATAAGCCCCTTTTTCGTCTCAAAGCATGAACATGCAATCATGCTCATGCAAATACATCAATGCTATGTGTGAATGCAACTCCATGCATTTCCAAATTCCATCTCAAATTTCCACAATGGCACATGTACATGAATGTTCCACAATCATCATCCATTTTCACAACATAAGCCAAAACATGCTCATAATGGCCAACTCGTGGCATAAGTCAACATACACATTTGTAACTCATATGAGTTCATCACCATAACCAATAAGGAACATTCACCACGTGCACATGACAAAACAAACTTAATTCATCACATCATTTATAAAATCCCAACTTGTGGCAAGAATGACCATAACATATCGTACCACAAATCAAGCATTTATAGCTCATCTCAACACAGTATTCATAATTATAAAATGACACATACTATACACGGCCAACTCGTGGCCTAAGCCATCACTATAATCATAAAGGAACACTTATGACATACACATGGGGATTCAAACATTTTTCACCATAAGCTTCATGCCCATGCATAGTCAAGCACAAGTTACAATCGTTTTCAAACCAATTTCAACACTCAATTCAAGTCATAACTCAACATCACAAAAATTCACAAGACAAGCCTCTATATGTTCATCAAAAGAACATTCACAACACTTACTATCATCATTTACCATTCACAACAGGCCAAACACAATTCACACAATTTCCAAGCAATCCATACCAATTTCCAATCCAATCACATAAGGCTTTCAAGAAAACTTCGCTACCTTTTCAACAAAAGAAACATTATTCACATGCGCTTAACCATACAAAGGTAAAGCATACCATAGTAAGCGTCAAAAGTACACTTACCTCGAGTTCCCGCGGACTCGATTCAGCATTAATCTCCGATTCGGGTTCCGTTTGTCGCCTCCTACACAAATCATGTTACATTTCACATTATATACATTCTCCTAAACTTAACTTCTCAATTACTCTTCCATTTAACACAAAATCACCCTAAATCCTTCAATCTCTCGAAATCTACCATTTTTTTCGTTAAATGTTTATACATTTAGTAACTAGGATAAAAACCCAACAAAACCCTACCAAATGTACCTTATATCACTCAAATTTCAGCTTAGGTTAGAGGATTTACTTTTCTCCCTCTTTACTTCCAAACCCTAGTTTGTAGAGAATTGGATGTGTTTCTTCCCGAATGAGGCTATTTTAAGCCTTTTAATGACTTGGCCCAGCCCCGATAACGTACGTTATTTTTTACATTAACGTACATTAGTCAAATTGAACTTCTAGGAAGACATCCAAGAATAACGTATGTTATTCTTGTAGTAACGTACGTCATTCTACCATATATCACATTAATGTACGTTACACACCATATTAACGTACGTTAATGTGGTCCAGACTACCACATCTTCCATTTCTAACCTTTTTTCATTCCCCGATATATGTATCTCTATATATAAATTTCCCTACTTATATTAGACATTATTCTAACATTAAATGGACATTTTTTGGGGCGTTACAGTCGTCCTATATAATCATAAATAAAACTCTCTATAACGACCGATACAGTTTATAGAAATCAAATACTATATGCATGATTGTATACTCAATTCTCAACTTTCTCAATCTATAGGCATTTCTAATTTTAAGCTAAATTGTCGTTCATTATCGATAATCTCTATATAACTCGTAAATTACATACCTTTACTTCATAGGCTTTGATTCCATCTCAGTTTTCGATCCTCAGAATCGATCCTATGCCCAATTGTATATTTTTTTCTATCTAAATTTTGTGTTTGATCTCTCCTCTCTCTCTCTTTCTTTCTTACTTCTTCTATGTTCTCTCTCGCTCTCTCGGTTTCTCTTTCTGTTTCTCCTTTCCTCAGCTCCTATTTCATATATAAATACAGTTGTTGTAACATTTCGGAAAAATTTTTATAATTTTAAAATGAAGTTAAATAAATATGTAAATATCAAGATATAAAGGTATACGAAAGGTTGGCGTAAGGTTGACACGAAAGAAATAAAGAAAAATCAGAAAATTCTTAAAATAGCAAGTACGCACTATGAGTAAAAAGAACACGGTGTCGGCACGACCACGCGTACTATGAGACGCGGTATGGAGTCGAGAACACGCAGTACATGGTCGACCACGCGTACCTCTTGGTGACCACGCGTAGTGTGCTGTCGGTTTGAAAATCTATAAACCGATCAATCGAGAACTTCACAGAAACATTAGATATCAAACCCTCAGATTCAGAGCAAAAGAGAGGGAGAGAAAGTAGAGAAAGGTGAGGAATTCACCTGAAAAAAGAATTTGGAGATTTATTCATGCCATCCATCATTCTAAGTTTGAAGGTAAGGTGTTATGGTTGATTTTAAGGTTGGTTTTTGGCTTATTAAATGGTTATTATAGTTGCTGGAAATTAAGGAATAGTGCTGATATTGATATTGAGAGGTTGGAAATGAGTTTAAAGATTGGTTAAGATGATTTTATGGGAAAAATTGATGGAAAAGAGGTATAAACCTAAGGTTTACTTTAGGTTTACAAATGGTTGATGGTTAATTGAAATCCTTGTTAAATTCCTATGTATGGAACTGAAATGTTGCTGGAAATGATGAATTAAAGTTTGATAAACT
>CANYCX013830157.1:0-13636 GCA_948193385.1 Breynia disticha f. nivosa
TTGTCCTGTTTAAAGCTTGAATAACGTTCATTACATCTGCCTTAATGAACGTTATACTGGAAAAATCCATCTGTTTGCTGCTGCAACTTATTCCATATTGATTTAACAAGTTTAACCATTATCAAAACAAGATCCGGGACTTAATGTTGATCACCTTTGATCCAACAATTATTAGAACTAAATGACTTTGCTTTCTTCTTCTTCTTCTTCATTACTTTCATGATCTTTTTGTAGAACGGAAAATTTAAATTGAAATAGGGCTGATCAGTGGGGGTCAAGACCGGTCGATTACGATGTGGAATACAAATATAAACTTACTAATTCGTACTCTATTTGTGTATTATTCTGAAAAACTGATAAGTGGGAGTTACGACAAAAAATGCGAAAAATATGGTTGTCATTAAAAGAATGTTTATCAGTTATTATATAAAGAGTTATATATCTCTTTTTCCCTTATAATATCATATAAAAATTTTCATCCTCCTATAAATGCGAGAGAATGTAATATATTCTTTATTTACCATTTCTTTTCAAAATTATTCTCACAATATCGGCTATATAATAAAACAAATCAATTCATTGATAACAAATGTATGAGTTAGTATAAAAATACCTAGCACAAACATTCATCCTCAACCACAAAATACTATTAATGTGACGTCGTTATATTTTGTTGTTTTCAATTCTCTCAGAGTGTCTACTCATTTTTTATGCTTTCTCTTTCATATTTTATCCTCATCTCATTGTCTACCGTCATCACCATATTCACCGTCGCGAGTTTAAGTCTTTGGTAAACTCAATGTCTTTTCACCTTTCTTGCTGGCTTCACCTCATCGGATATGTTTATCAAAAGCTACATCGTGCACTACAGTTTTTAGCCATAGTTCATTGTTTTTCTTATAACTTTAATATTTTTAAAAAATCTAAAATCTAATTATGCTCCCTCCGTCCGATAAAGATATACATAGTTTGACTTTTATAGTTTTTAAGAAATTAGTAGTTATGGTAGTTAAAATTTGTTAAATTATGTATTATTACTATTATGTCCTTAAAAGTTTTTATTGAAAAATATCACAATTAAAAAATTTATTTCATAAATGAGGATAAAAATATCAATATGTTTATCATAAATGAGTTTAAAAAGGTAAGTGTGTCTATATATTATGACACTATATATAGAAATTGTGTCTATCATTGAAGGACGAAAAAAGTAATATATTGTCTGATAATTTTACATCCATCTCAACTTGGTAAAACATATTTTTGCTGATTTTATTTTCTTCGTAGTTTGAATTATTAACATTACTTTGTTATTATCGCTTTGATTATTTTGTATTGATTTGATTATTTTTAACTTTAATATTGTTGTACAAAATGAGCTAAACTTCAATAAATTGTGGCTTTAGGGTGATGTTTACGTTTTCTTTTCCCTATTCTTTTACGTAGTGTGAAGTTGTGTTTTGATTTTTGTGTTAATTCTTGTTTGCATAGATGTTTGGGATGAATAACAAATTTGTTATAATTTGTATTATTTATTTTTGTGTTTTTTCTTAATCTTAAAGTAGATTTTTTTTTGTCAATTTGTTGTCATTTTTTAATAACTTTATTTATCTAGTTAACTTGACACAATGCGTGCCATTAATTTGAAAGTGGTTCTAACGTTCAAATTTTTGTAGACTTTTTGTGATTTTTTGTCAACTATGTTTGTCTACTTAATTTAACGATAGTGACATGTCACTAATTTGAAAATTAGGATTTTACTATTTGGATTTTTGAACTTGTTGTCAACATGTTGACAATGAGTTGACGACAAACAGATAATAAAGTGACAATGAGTTGGCAAGAATCAAAATAAAAAATGAATTAACAATAAGTTATCAAATAAATAATATTATCAAATTAAAAATATGTATAGTTAAGTTTCAAAAAAAATTTATTTTGAGTTATATAATGATGTATTAAAGTACAAAATATTTTATAGTGTTACATACAAAAAGTTGACAATAATAATCTTAAATTAAAAATTTTAAAAAGATTTTTTTTGTCAACTTCTCTATATGTGGTGTCAAAAAAAAATAAGTTGACAAATGTTTAAATTATATAAATACTAAAATAATAATTAAAAATTACAGTTTGAATTTTTTTCAACTTATTGTCAATATGTTAACAATGAGTTGACAAAAATTAAAATAAAAGTGTGTCGACAATGAGTTGTCAAATGAATAATATTATGAATTAAAAACTACATATAATCAAGTTTGGAAAACAATTGACCACAAATTGACAATAGGTTAACAAAAAGTTGACAAGTAGACAAACAATAAGAAAAAGTCAATAGGAAAAATTAACAAAACACCAAAATTACGTGTATATGACTTTAACACATGTTGATAAACAGATAGTAAACAAATTTACAACAAGTTGCCAACAAGATAACTCAAATAAATAAATAAATAAATAAAGAGTTAGTAAAATGTTCATAACAAAATTGATAATTAGTTGACAATAAGTGTATAGTATAAATAAGAAATGCTATACAAAGAATAATATTGTGAAGTAAAAAACTAAATATTCATTAGTTAGCAATAAGTTGACCATAATGTAACAACACATAAGAAAAATATAAATGAAAGTATGTAAATAAAAATGTAGAGAATCGATCCTTGTATTATGCGTTAGTTATGATAAATATTGTCAAATAAAAGACTAAATATGTATTAGTTGATATTAAGCTGACCACAAAATAAAAACTCGTAAGTAAATCATAAATAGAGATACAAAGAATTGATCTATATATTATGCATTAGTTTTAAAAAATAATATAAAATAAAAAATCTAAATATGCATTAGTTAAAAATAACTTCACCACTTATAAGAAAAATATAAACAAATGTATTTAGATAAAAATGGATACAGTGAAAAAATTACGTGACCACATATTGATCCCTGCTTGTCCAAGCTAAGAAAACACTACCATTTGAGCAACTCACCTAAAGTTTGTAAAATAAGTCATTTGCATAATATTATTTTATAGTGTCTGATATTTGAATTATAGCACAAGTATTAGTAATTTAACATTTAGGTTCCGTTTGTTTGGAGGAATTTATTTTCTGGAAAAATGTTTTCTTGATTTTGCAACGTTCCAACAGAAAATAAGTCAATAAAATTATAACTTAAAAATTAATAGAAAATAATTATTATTCTTAACAAATTTTTAAAGAAAATACGTCTCTCATCTAAAATATAAAATTATATTTTTTAATATTATAAAATATTTAAATATGACATAACAGAAAATATGATTCTGAAAAATAAGATTTTAAAACATGAAAATATTTTCCGTAAAAAATTAATTTCCGTCAAACGAACGAAGGGTTAAACGTGTCATTATTGGCCTTGGTCCGCCTTCATGCTTGCATTGCATGCATTGTCTTGCGGAAAATTAGCCACGTCTCATTTTCCAGCTCCTGCAAAAACAACTTTTTTGGTTTGATGTCAGTAAGAAGCTTCAAGATCAGTTTGGAGGTTACCAAGAATTAGATACGCTGCAGATAATTTTAGGTAGTACTTGGAACAACTTGGTGGGCTATTACATGGGGACACAATATATTTTTTAAAATACAAGTTTTGAAGCCAATAATTTAAAAATCAGTCATTCATCATCTTTGATCACCAGTCTTGTTAAATGACCTGCTGTTCTGCTGCTCCTTGGGAAGAAGAAGCGTGCTGAAGCTTTACAGATTCTCCACAAAACCATCTTGTAGGCCTTTTATTATAGAATAATCCAATTGCCAAAAGTAATTCTAGTTTAATGTACAAGCAGAGACCAAATCAAATCTAATATCAGCCAATTGCAGACAAAACCTGTAAATACTGCACTGCTCTATGGAGAAGACAAAAAAGTTGGAACTTTACTTTTGTAGCGCAGGAAACTCTGAAATTTGAAGCCCTTTATAAATTGATTTTTGCACCAGAATATATTAGACATTTATTGTCTATATTGTTTAATGTGCAATAGCAGACTAATTTTATTAAGAGGTAAAGAATAGAAGAGACGCTAAAAACTTCAGTTTCCAGTTCCATTCATCATTTTATTTTTCAAGAATACGGTACAGATCCTTTGGTTTCAAAGACAGGTAACTGCTTGTATAGTGCTGGCCGGACATAAGTTCACTACAAGAAGATTAATTTATTTTTGGGATCATTGAAAATGGCATCAGAAACTAGATAAATTAGGAAATATATTGATGAACAACGTTGTACTGATGAATCAAAAACTGCATAGTCAAGTCACATTCGTGTTGCTCAGGAAAATCCTGAATTAAAAAGGACCTTATAGTATCCCAAAATGACATAGATTGTGACAATAAACTTACAAGTACACATCACAAACAAAAACCGAAGGCCAGAAATAATTCTTCTTCGTTATTTAGCCTTTCTTTCCCAAGAAAGCACTTGTTAAAACTGCCTTTGACGACAAAGCTGCCTTCAGAAGTTTCAATCCCTGACAGGATATCAAACAGACGTGTGAATCACCTAGTGAAAACAAAAAAATTTCATAGTGATGTAATAGAGTAAACATACCTCAGCCATGCTAAAATCAACAATCTTATCTTCTAGTGAACCTAGTTCCTGAATATTAAACTTATTCAGCAAGGAAATGCTGGATATTGTGGACATTGGACTTACATCCAAGTTATCCATAACCATGTAACAACACCTTTCACAAAACCTCCTTGGATAGGGATATGCGTGTTGTTTGCAGCAGTTGAAATAAAGGTCACTTGACGAGACATCTTTGTCGTTTTGCAGTCTGGACAATTCGTATTTGGATTATTAGCAGCATAGTTGTGTGAATTATGGTAACCCGGACATAAGTAAACCGCTGTAGAGGAAGATTCAGTATGAGGCAACAACAGAGGAGTTCCACCAGTATTGAAAGCTGGATTCAACATCGAGTCCTTGTTTTTTCCTTCTTGGATGTAAGTTTGGCAGAGATTTTGTACGCTTGCATGCAGATTGCCAAAGCAACCCACCATGCACTGTGAATTTGTCTCCAGGAGACCAGTGACGGTTCCCAGTGGAAGTGCAAGAAGTGCGAACAGAAAGTCTACGAAGTCTTTTCCAGCTTCAGCAAAAAGAACTTTGTTGTTTTTGGTGTCAATAAGAAGCTTCAAGGTTACTTTTGTGTTTGCCATTGAATTGTTGGCGACTTCTGCGGTTCTTCAACGACTTATTGGGTTACTTATATAGATAAAAACAAAACATATGTGAACGCAAGACTACATTTTACGATAAAACAGATCATTTATTATCTGTAATTAAATAAGTTTTCAATTCAATGTTGGCATGCATACATTGACCAATCCTGTTACATAACGTACTGCTTCATGACCTGGGGAAAGAGAGAAGTTAAAGCCTTTTGTGGATTCTCCACAATCAAGAAGAGGCGATTGCTTGCAATATACAATATGGCAGGAAGGTAAAAGAATAAGAAGAGACGCCAATACAAATTCCATTCAGAATCGTGTTGGGATCAATAACCAAGAAACAGGCATTGTAGCCTCTAAAGGTGCAACTGAATTTTTTTTCTCTTTGGCGATATTCAATGTTCAAATAATGAATAAAATCAATGCAAGAATTCACATGAGTCACTGGATTCTGTGGTCTTTTTTATGTTATAATATTTGTTAGAAAATTACGCGATTCAAAGTATAATGTGGAAACAAGAGAACACACAAGAATTTACGTGGTAGATTTATTAAGTTTTAGAGGTTAAATTTGTTAGAGAATTTAAATTTTAAATGTGAGTTTATTAGAGATAGTAGGGCATTTTCCCTTAAAGTGTAGCATGAAAAAAAAATTCTTAAATAATGATGGGATTTGAGGAAATTCTCACTTTGTGGTGATTTCAAAACAATTTCCCAACTTATGGTGGTTTAATGAGAAGTGACATTCCAAAGGTGGGTGGTTTGGAATGTAACTTTTCATAATAAAAAAATAAAAAGGAAATTAAATGATGAAATAATGATTAAGGAAATAATTTAAATGATTAGAAGATAATTTAAAAATAATTATTGATGTGAATAAATTAAGAAATATGATAAATAATTATAGGAATTAATTTAAAAAATAATAAAATATTTACAAATTTTAAAAAATATATATAAATAATTAATTATGATTTATAATAAAAAATATAATTTATAAATTTAATTATATGAAATTATTAATAAATTAAAATAAAATATAAAATTATTAATAAATTAGTGCTTCACAAATTTTTAGGATAATGCTACATGTTATCGTGACGTCGAGACATACGAAATACTGTGCTTTACAAGTTATGGTACTTTTATTTTTGAGAAGCGACATTCTAAAGGTGTGTGGTTTGGAATGTTACTTCACATTATTAAAAAAATTAATGAAAATAAATAATTAAGATATGACTATGGTAATGATTGTAATGATTAAAAGATTTAAAAATGATAAAATGATGTGGATAACTTTAATAATTTGAATAATAATTATATGGATAAATTTTTAAAAATAATAATAAAATATTTTGATAATTTTAAAATTATATATAAATAATTATATTTTATAATAAAAAATTAATCTATATATGTAATTATATAAATTATTAATAAATAAAAAGAATATTGATACTATAACAAATTTTATAAATATAAATTATTAATTATTGTAGAACATAAGTACTTTACAATTTTTCAGTATCTGTTAAAAAATATTTATATAATTTAAAATTATTTAACATTTGCTTATATAACTTCATATAACAAAAAGTGAACTTATTTTCTATTTTACAAAATAAAATAGAATCAAGTGAACTTTTTCAGAAAAAAAAAACTTGTGTAGTCTAAATATGAAAGAGATACAAAATTAAAATTACAACTCTACTGTAAAATCAAAAGAAGGCTTGTGGAAGCTGTAATTTTTAAAAAATATATAATTCTTTAAATAAATAATATTTTCATATAATAATATAATAAAAATTCATGAAAATAAATAGTTTAAATTTTATGAAGGTGAACATTACACATACAATAAAACAATAAATATGTAAATTAAATTAAATTCATGAACATTTTTATTTTTTAGTTTTTAAAAAAGTATTCACAAATCACAAAAAATATACTTAAAAAAAACATAAATTTATTTATTTAAATAAATATATTAAAAAAATATTATGTTATACATACAATAAAATAATAAATAAGTAAACTAAATAAAACTCATGCACATTTTTATTTTTCAATTTATAAAAAATATCGTAATTAATAATCACAAAGAATATACTATAAAAATAACATAAATTTATTTATTTAAATAATTATAATTAAAAAAAATATTATGTTATATATAAAAAAAATACACATGTAACAAGTACATAAATACAAGATGTAAAAATATATTCACTCTTTAAACACAAAATAAATATTAAACAACCAACTCAATTCTTCATCCACGTAAAACAAGCTGCCAAAAGGAGCAACTTGAGCACGCGTGAGCCCCACTGACCATAGTCTGCGCCACATGGCAGCTGATTATAGTATTCCACTGCCACGTGGCGCGAGAAATGCATTTTGACCGGCTAAAATATCATAAATTGAGAATTTTTTATTTTTTCACCATAAATCAAGAAATAATATTGATGCTAATGCTCAAAATGCCCATTAGAGCCTCTGAAATGAAGAGAGTTTAAGTTGATGAACATAAATGAAAAGGAAGTTATGGAAAATAAAAGAAGAATTTGTCGTTTCTTGCATATAATGAAGAACAAATCGATCTGCAGTCAGTGTTGTGTCCAAACCATAGAACGTGTATGAATTGTTTATGTGTAAGAAATTGGTGGTTGGAAAAGAGTGGAGACAAGGTAGGATTACGAAATTCCACAAGCAAAGCTGTCATATGAATGACGAATCTCGTTGGTCAAGAGCGAATTTCCGAGAAGATTGGAAGAAAGACACCAAGCAGAAGAAAATGAAGGCCTAAACATGAGTTTCATTTTCAACAAAGGCAGAACATATAGCAGGAGTAATTATATATGGTTCTGACATCGCTCTTACTGTCATTAACGATGGAGTCTAACTCCAAATGGACTGATGATAATGGCTCATTTGCTTTCTGCATTTATCTCTGCCGGAGTCAATACTCACTGCACTCGTACTAAACACGGCTGGCCACACCATCGTCTTGTTTCTTATCACCACGACTTAAGAATTGAAAACGTGCCATACGCTTCCAGTTTTTATACGTTTGATTATACCAAACGGCATGCACGCACCGGCTTTTACTCTACGTTAGGATCACAATTTGCATCCTACCCCACAACAACCAACTTGATTTTTATTCAGATAATATCAATTTGACTTCTACGTTTTAGAGTACTAAAAATTTTATTTATTTAAGTAATTATTTATTTGTTTGTGAGCATTTTAAAATGAAGGGGGTTAAAAAAAAGACTTGGGAGTCAAATTGATAAAAGTTTTTTAATTAGTCTCATAAATAAAGGAATAATAGCATCTGATCATTGCTAAAAATATCTGTTTTATTGCATAACCACATGTTTACGTAATTCCCGTATATATGCCGCCCTGCCCTTCTCTTTCACAAAAATTATTATTTTATTAACTTGTTAAATTTAATCAATAAATTTAGTCATGAATAAAAGAATATACTTTTATATTTATATAAAAACTGTTTTTAAAAAATAAATTTACTGTAATTATTATTTTTTATAGTTTTTTAGTTTATTTTTTATTGATAATAAATATAAACAATTTAAAAAATATATTTTTTTTAAAAAATAAGCTTCTACAAATAAATATAATCTTATAAAGAAAAATAACTCCGATTATTATATAGAAATGAGAAAATGAAGTTGACGTAATATGTTTACATATGATCGTCATTAGTTTGCGTCATTGCGTGTATGATATTCTGTAGTTTACTTTTCATATTTAAATAACCTAATTAATTTCAATAGTTGTTGGCCAATAATAATTAGCAACCATTTCTTCTTACATTATCACGGTAGACTATTAGTCGTGTCGTAATTATGTTAGACTATTTTTTTTATTATTAAGCATCATTATTGATGACATAAAATTTACAGAAATTGAATTTATACGATTTGTATTGAATCATAATCGTATATTTACAAATTATGTTATCTTATTTAATAGATATAGTTTTGACAACAACAATATACTTCTAGAAACTGAAGTTGCAATATATTTTATTGGTGGAAACCAAACTGGCCAATGAATTTATTATAGGTTGTGTATATATCTAAAGATTGTGTAGATCCATTTTTAGAAAAGAAAAAGTCCAAGTCGCTTAGGAACGCAAGCGATGGAACTTCAATGTTGTTCTGCAAATTATACACAACCTTTGTCACCAATAAGCTTCTTAGAGCGCGCAAGCAGTGTGTACGCAGACAAAACTTCCATCATCTATGGAGCTGTCAGGTTTTCGTGGCGACAAACTTATGAAAGATGTCTCAAGCTCGCCTCTGCTCTCAACCTACTCGGTCTTACCACCAATGATACTGTATGTTCTCTTTTTCTTATATATATTTCGTTATATGATTTTATCGTTCTCTCAAAAGTATACATGAATATGTTTGTGCGTTTAAAGTTTCAAAACGATAAAATAATGAAAGACAATACAAAATTACCGATAACGAAAGTAAACACAACCTGGATCATCCTTCTCGCATGAAATGCCATTATATACTTTCTATCAATTCTTTTTATTACTCTTGGTTTGTCTATCAATCTAAAGAGTTTCGTGGTTAGAAGAATGATTAAATGTGTTAGTGAACTAGAGGAGAAGAGGGAAGACTAGCTACGTGTAGGGCAATGTCAACGCTGAGTTAAGTTCATCAATGATTATACAATAGTAACTCTGTAAATCCAATTAATTCAATGCCACCAACTTGCGACGACTTTACGATAGTCTTCTTCTTCTCTTGTTTTTAGGAAAAAACAACAATATATGAGAGGTTTTATACTGATCTACGTCTCTTGTTCGAATATTACAATGGTTGTTTCCAACTTTGCATTGACCCACTCTTTTTCCACACTTCCTTTCTAAATGAACCACAATCACTCCCAACCTTATCTAGTTTTACGATGACAATTCAAGCTCACATATCGTAATTTTGTCGATGATTTTTTTATCAAATTATGACATAAATGTTATAAAAATTGAATTTCTAATCGTTTACTCACTAATCTTGTTTCAAAATTATCATAATTATTCATTACCTCATACAGTTAATCACATGCTAAATGTTGTAATAAGTCTATGGACATTTAATTGGTAGCAACGTTCAGGTGGCGACCTTGGCTCCCAACATTCCGCAACACTATGAGCTTCATTTTGCTGTTCCAATGGCCGGACTCACTATATCCGCTCTTAACACAATGTCTGATGCTTCAACTTTAGCATTTTTACTGCAACAAGTGGATGCCAAACTCATTTTTGTCGACTACCAATTCGTCGACATTGCCATTAAAGCACTACAAACATTTTCCGAGAGAAATGGTAATAGCCCACCTCGTCTCATTGTAATTCCAGAATGTGACCAACAAGCATCGTCATTGCCACATAAAAGGACATATAGTGACTTAAACTACGATGATGTCCTTGCAATGGGTGGATCTGAATTTCAGATGGTAACACCAAACAGTGAATTTGATCCTATTTCGGTGAATTTCACGTCTGGATCGACCGGAGATCCTAAAGGTGTTGTGTACAGCCATAGAGCAGCATATCTGAATTCACTTGCTGAAATATTCAGATTCGATATGAGACAAATGCCAGTGCTTTTATGGACAGTTGACATGTTTAGGTGCAATGGTTGGTGCCTAACTTGGACAATGGCTGCTCTTGGTGGTACCAATATTTGCATCAGAAATGTTACAGCTGAAATCATATTTAATTCGGCGACTCTTCATAAGGTGACTCATTTTTGTGGCCCACCTTCTCTGTTGAAAATTATTGCTGATGCAGAGCCAGAACAAGTTAGGCCAATTCCGAGCAAGGTAAAAGTTATTGTCGCTGATGTATTGCCAAATTCTAGCGTTCTCACCAGAGTTGCAGAACTGGGTTTTCATGTCATTCATGGTTATGGAATGACGGAGGTTCTCGGTCCAGCAATTGTCAGGTCACTGGAATCGGAATCTGACTCCAGGATTATTGTCAGCGAATTACAGGAAAAATCAAAATGTCTCGAAGGTCTACATAACCTGTTAATTGACGGGGTTGATGTAAAAGATCCGCATACAATGAAGAGTGTACCCAATGATGGTAAGACTATTGGTGAAGTAATGTTTCGAAGCAATGCATTGATGTCAGGTTACCTCAAAAATCCTGAAGCAACAAAAGAAGCTTTCAGGGGTGGATGGTATCATACAGGGGACCTTGGAGTGAGGCATCCAAGCGGTTTTATACAAATGAAAGACCGAGCCAGGGACATTATCAATGCCGGCGGAGAGTATATAAGCTCACTAGAAGTGGAAGCAGTGCTTTTAAGTCATCCTGAAGTGTCTGAGGCTGCCGTAGTTGCGAAACCTGACGCTGATCTGAAGGAGGTGCCTTGTGCATTTGTGAAGTTGAAAGAAGGATCAGTGACAAAGTCTGAAGAGATAATACAGTTTTGCAGTGATCGTTTGCCTGATAATATGACTCCAAAGATGGTTGTTTTCAGTGATTTGCCTGTTAATTTCACAGGGAAGGTGCAGAAGTTTTTTCTAAGGAAGAAAGCCAATGCAATGAATATCCAACTTGATTAGTTCAAAATTTGCATAGAATTCGTTTAAGCTTGATCTCAAGAAGGGTTCCCTCGTCCTTTCAGTTTGAAAATAATTTGTGTAGCAATTACTCGAACTTCAACAATAATCTTCTTGAAATGTGAAACAATGCAACTAAGTATTACTCATGTATAATTGAAATATTGTGAAGTTAGCAATGGCAGAATTAGTTTACGGGGCATTCTCATATCCTGCGCAATTAGAGATGCAAACAGGATAGGTGGACATGGGAATGGAGAATGGTTCTCGTCTTCATTTAATTTTGGCCTTCTGTGTAGGGGGCTTTTTACTAAAATATATTTTTTTTAAAAAATAATTCTCAATTTAGACTTGTTTAAAAAATAATTCTTAAATTAAGGTGCAAAAGAAAATATTTCCCATTTTAGGGTTTTTTTTTCATTGTTCAAACTTACTATTTGTGGACATCAATCGACATATCTCAACGTGTGCTTCTAATGCGTACCAATGATTAGAGGCAATGATTAACTGATGATTTTTGCATTGTCCAAACCTACCATTTGTGGACATCAATCAAATCATCCCAACACTTTCTTACGAATTATTAAGCAATGATATCTAATTATATGTCCAAAGATACAATTTATGGTAAAAAAATATAATTGTGTAGCAATAATTTATGTAATAATAAGTAAAAAAATAAATAAACATGTATGAAAAGTTGTTTAAAAATGAAATATTTAATAATAATAAAATAAGAATTACATAAGTAATTAAAAAATATAAATATTAAGTATGAAAAAATTAAATGCTTATATAAAACTTATGTAATTTTTATTTTATTATTATTAAAAAATTAAATAACAATTTTTTCATACTTAATATTTATATTTTTTAAATTTTTAAATTTTTTTTATTATTAAAAAATTATTATGTAATAATTAGTACTCCCTCCGTCTCTCAAAGATAGACACACTTTCTATATATAGTGTTCCAATATATAGGCATACTTATATTTTTAATTTCATTTATGATAAACATATTGACATTCTTACCCTCATTTATTAAATAATTTTTTTAATGGTGGTCTTTCCCAGTAAAAATGTTTAAAGACATAATAGTAATAATAGATAATTTAACTAACTTTAACTACCACAACTACTAATTTCTTAAAAACCGTAAAAGTCAAATTGTGTCTATCTTTATGGAACGGAGGGAGTATATAATAAAAAATAAAAAATTATTATGTAATACATAGTATTAAAAAACTAAAAAATTAAAAAAATTAAATAATAATTTTTTAAATACTAAGTATTAAAATATTTAATTTTTCACTATTATTAAAATAATTGTTTAATTTTTAATAGCTTCAATGAATGGAATATTTACATGTACCTTTTTAATCATGTCCAAATATCGAATGAATTCCTTTGCTTTAGGAGTTACCTTTAGAGCTTGTGGAAAAGGTGGTGGTGGCATGTTGTCATTAGTTAGTTCATCATTAAGCTTCTTCTCCTTAGCCACTCTCCACTTCTCCTTGATGGCTCCACCTTGTTCTTCTCCGAACCCTTCTTCTCAGCACCTTCATTTTCCTCATCTTGTTTATCCTCTTCATTCTCCACTTTCTCATGTACCTCCTTCCCACTCCTCAAAGTGATGGCTCAAGCATTATCCCTAGGATTTTATGTTGATGAACTTGGCAACTTCCCTTTTTCTCTTTCTGACATTTGTTTGGCAAGTTGCCCCAATTGATGCTCCAATCCCTGCAAGGTAGTAAGAGTAGATTTGTTAAATGATTCTTGCACTTGTATGAAACTCTCTAATTGATCAACTTT
>CANYCX013834132.1:0-27422 GCA_948193385.1 Breynia disticha f. nivosa
TGCTGATTCCCTGCAAAATGGTTTTTTAATTGGTTGACTGGGAAGGAGATGTTGTTCGGTGCCTTGAAGGGGGTTTCTTGCCTTGAAGGGGGTTTACAAAACTGATTCTTTTTTTGCGGTTATTTTGTTGGTGTCGCAGCATGTTAAGTTGTTACACTTGTTTCTCAGAATTGTTTGCGTTGTTCAAAAGAAGAGGGAATTTTGTCGCCAGCTTCTTGTGCTCGGGAGTTGTGGTTTGGTCTATTTCATACTTCTGATGGTTTAGGTTGTGTCTTAATATTGGAGTTATTATATCTTTGCGACTACCTTAAATGTGTTGGTTTTAGAAGATTCTTCTGTGTGGTCTACATGTTGCTGATTGGCTGGAAGGGATCTCAAGAAATGGGTTTTGGAAATTTACTTATTTGGAGTTCAGATAATTAATGTTGTTTTGGTTGATTAAAGCTAATTTATGCTGGTGGTAACGAGGGGATCTGTTGTGCTTTTTGTGCAGCCTCTGCTTGTTGTTTGATTTGGATTGGATTTGCGGTTTAAGTGGATTCGACTTGCTGAAATATATCCAATTTTCCCTTCTAGTGCTCTGTATTTGATTGGTTTAAAAAAATTGCACTTCTTCAGTTTTAAGAGTTGCCTTTGTGAACTTTTTGGCTTTTCAGGCATTAGCATTGTGAGAATGTTCCCTGGACAAGCATTCGAGGAAAATTATATAGGCTTATACTGGATCCATAATTGGTTCTTTGTGTTTTATAGTCTATCGAGGCTTTGAAAATCATTTTCATGTTTTCCGATTATTGGTTTCTTGGCTGAAGTGATGGAGATAAGGGAGGCTGCACTACGCAAGATTTTTTTGCACTCTTAGTCTTTTCTCTTTTAGTTGATTACTCGAGTGTTTTTATGTTTTTCAATAATTTGTTTTCCAGGTTTTTGGTAATTTCCTGGTTGAAGTTGTCATGGTAGTTTAGGCTGTAGTAAGCTGCATCTTTCATTCTTTTCTTCGTCATTTCTCTAGTTGGTTATTGTTGTGTTCACCCATTGAGCCTGATTGGATGTTTTGCGTGGTTGCTAGACATTACAGTCTATATATATTTGAAAGCCATCATATGTTTCAATACATCTGTTGTTCGATGCAAATTTTACATAATATATCAGGTGTAAATTTAATTTTTTTCCCTTTTCTGGGCGAGGTTTGCTAACATTTCTAATTGAACAGTTCCTATGTTGTATATATTGTTGTAATATTTATCAGGTATTATGTTCCTCCTCGGTCTATTTCTGTAGGGTATCCTTCTGTTTGGTATTTCCCAACCCCTTTACTGGTTTAGTCCTGTCATATTGAAGTGCATTGATGATAATATTTTCCGGTTCGTGGCATTCTAAAGCTGGATTGCAATGTGCAGTCACAACACGCTGTGGATTCAGTGCTGTTCGAGATTTTTGAACATTGATTTAGATATAATATAACTAGTTATTTTGCGTGAAGCTAATTGAAACTGTTTTGGAAGGAGGCATGTGCAAAAACAAGGTTGATGCTCTGTTGTCTTGTGCATCATCATCTTCGTTGGATCGAGTTTGTGTTCGCATCTGCATCCTTTTGTTTTCCGTTGTGTGCTTGTGTGGGGGTGTGTGAGTGCATGCATGTAACTCCGCCTGTGACTTGAAGCACAGCCGGTCCCAAGCCCGGGAAAGGAGGAGGGCATGCTAAATTTCTGTCTGTTGCATTTGTTTTGGATCAAGATTTTGGCGGATATTTTGCTCCATTCATCCTATGTTGTAGTTATGTTCTTCTGGGGATGCTTGGCTTAGGCATGGTGTTTGAGCAATTGAGAACCTTTGTTGCAACGTGCAGAATATGATTGCGGTAGTGATGACAATCTTCTTGCTTGTGGGGTTTTCATGCAGAGCATCTTCTGAGACGTCTCTTTGGGCGAAGCTAGTGTTGTGGGGGTTTCTAATTTCAGATAACTGGGTGAAGTGTTGAGGATCTGGGATGTTGTGGCAATCTAACGCTGTGTACTTTTGGTTCTTACTATAACAAATGTTGAAATAGTAATGTTTATATTATTATGTAATGGTGGTGACAGTCGAGTGATTGATTCAGAACTCATACCAACACTAAAGAGGAGCAAATTAAACACTAATATTTGATAAAAAAAAATTACACAATAACGATGATAGAGGAGCATTATATTACAAGGTTGGTGATTGAGCTTATCAATCTGCGACGTATTTCTATTGCGATGCTTTAATACGGCTGAGTTTGGAGGGCGTGTCTTGTTTACGAGATTGATTTGAGTGGTTAAATAGAGAGTTATAAGAGATGTTTTGAACCCACGAGGGTGTGGTGGAATGACAAACCTCCTCCGGTTAGCTCCCTGCAATGCAGGTTCGAGCCTGACAGACGCCCCTTGTGAGGTAGCTTCATCTGCCTCTCGGAACGAGCCCGGATTAGTCGGGGTTCAATGTGGCTACCGGATACCCCGAGTGGGAAGAAAAAAAAAAGATGTTTTGAGAGCAAAGAAGTTCTGAGCTTGAGAGAATGTAGAATAATAGATTGCTGAAAGACCAATTCACGTATGAGAGGGTAAGAAAGACATACATAGGATTTTCATCTTGTCAATATGCGGTTATAAATATGCTTCATCTAGATATTTCTATTAATAATAAAAGTCGCTAGATTATATACAAAGTGTGTACAAACATGAATATTTCCGAAAAAATTTAGATCAATGTGTCATGAGCTTCTATACTTCGGAGGATTTTAGACAAGTCTTGGTATCTTGAACATTCTGCGATGTTCTGATACGTTTTAGAGATCTTTGCAGGTTATGCCTTGTTGTGGTCAGGCCATATGCAATGGATAATGGTACCGGCTTAGTCGTACCGTCTTTTGGATCATGTTGCGATCTGGTTGCATTGTGTCTTGCTTAAGATGAGTCAGGCCGTTTCTTTGCCCTTTTTCGGGTGGTGGTGCGATTTTGTGAGTGTCTTGTATTCGTGATACATAACTAAAAATAACGACTAATTCATACGACCAGTCGTTTAAAAGCAACATACAATCCAGCAAGAGAAAAGTAGACGTCAGCAAAGCCCAACAGGAGAGGCAAAAGAAGAGAGAGCGAACAAGAATGATTGATTCGTGTGAAAAACAAACACAACAAAAAGCTGAATAGTAAACAAATAACATTCTACGCGCTACCAACACCTCATCTCATCTCTTCTTCATTCTCTTTGATAAAATCTATTATTGTTAATAACAAACTAAGGAACTAGATATGGCGAAATCAAGCGCCGACGACGAGGAGCTTCGAAGAGCGTGCGAGGCGGCAATCGAAGGAACCAAGCAGAAAATCGTGATGTCGATCCGTGTAGCTAAGAGCCGAGGGATCTGGGGCAAATCTGCCAAATTAGGACGTCATATGGCTAAGCCTAGGGTTCTCGCTCTTTCCAGTTATGTTTCTTTTCCTCCTTTTTTTGATTTTAGCCGTTTTGAACTCGTGATTTAGTTTTGTTTACTGTTGCGTTTATGAAATGTAGTTTGGTTTTTGTGCGTTTCGAGATTCGGTTATGTTGAATTGAATTTTATGTCCTTTTTTAATTGTATGGAGGAATTGATGTTTTGTTAGATAAAGCTGTTGCAATGATGGTTAAATATATCTGTTACGAGCAATGTGTTATATCATTGAGCACGAATGAATTGTTACTGTTGTTAGTTGTGTCGGAATTATAGTTCGTTCTGACTGCTGGTTCTTTTTAATTAGTGTTGCTTAATTGGTGTTGTTATTTGATTTATGCAGCGAAATCGAAAGGTCAGCGGACAAAAGCATTTCTTCGAGTGTTAAAATACTCTACGGGAGGTATACTTGAGGTATTTTTTCACTCTGAACATTTTATACGAGTTTAAGAGTTTTTAGTTGTTTTCATAAAATGACCATGTACATATTCTTTCAGAAAATGTATTTTCTGAATTTAATGATGAGTGAATATTTAAGTTTCTTCATGGGTTTTCTTACCTTTTTCCATCACCATGAAAAATGGACAGACAACCTCATAACTGGGCCAGCACTTTCTGAAAGAAAGCATGATCAGTAATGGAGATAAAATTTATGTGTGTATTATTGTCTATATATATGGAAAAGAAAAACTACTGTTTACCAAATTGCATAAGATATGGGATGATTCTTTATGAAAGGGTATATATTAATGATATCATGTTCTTAATAATGCAGCCTGCAAAATTATACAAACTTAAGCATCTGTCAAAGGTGGAGGTCATTGCTAATGATCCCAGTGGATGCACTTTTACCCTGGTAAGACTTTCTTTTAATTCCTTTTGTAGTTAGTCTCCCATGTCAAGAGTTATGAACTTATTATCTTCCTTTCTTTTTGGTTTCAATAAATTTTTTCAGGGATTTGATAACCTCAGAAGTCAGAGTGTAGCTCCACCTCAGTGGACCATGCGTAACATTGATGATCGGTAAGCAGAATTGGAGACAAAATGTTGAAACTGGCATTGTTATAGTCTCCATTTCTTATTGAGGAAAGACTGCATTCTTAAGTATATATTCCTTCTTCTCTAGGATTATCACTTTTTCATTTTTTATGATTATTCTTGAACTTCTTTGTAGCAACCGCATCTTGTTTTGCATCTTAAACATCTGCAAAGATGTACTGGGCCGTCTTCCGAAAGTTGTTGGCATAGATGTTGTAGAGATGGCACTATGGGCTAAGGTATATATGCCAAATTCATGTGTGTTTAAGTTCATGCCTTTTTTTTCCTTATCTGTTATTCTTGTTGAGTGGGCATATTTTCATTCTCTCGCATATTACATAATGTTTTTAATTGTGTTTACAAGGAACTAGCTTCTTTATATATCACTGACATTATATTTATGGGCTTCTTTCCTTCTAATCTGCTGTACATTCCATCTACAGACTGCAATGCGGCTGTTACTCCTGCCTATTTCCTATGTTTTTTCTGCATATGGAATTTTTTCATAGTAAACATTGCATTGCATATGCAGCCAGTGAATGGAGTTATTAGCTGTCTTTGTTTATTTGGGTGTTAACATTTTGTTCATTGTACTAAGTCGTTTGAAAATGCTGTTATAAATCTTTCTGTTTTCTGATATTAGTTTTGATAAAATTCATGCCATAAGTATGCAGTTTAAATTCATTATGCTTTTGTAATAGTTCTTAGTATTTGCTCTTTGATTTGATGTAGGAAAATACACCCACAGTTACCAAGCAAAGGACTCAGCAAGATGGAGTTCCTGTTGTGGCTACAGTGACTGAAAGTGACTTGAAAGTGACAGTTGAAAGGGACCTCGTGTCCCAAGCTGAGGAAGAGGACATGGAAGCTCTTCTTGGCACGTATGTGTAACCTTTGTTTAATGGAATTATGAAAGATTGAATACAGTAAGAGTGTTCTTAATCAATGGAGTAGAATATCATTACCAATCCTCTAGTTGTTTTTGGTTTCATTCAAGATTCTTCTGCAAACATAGAATACCTTTTCTTTAACTCTAGAATATGACATTGTATAAGTCTCTTCCATTTGTTCTGTTTGATTAGTTCTTGGTTTCTTTCTCTCTCAATCTGTAAAATAGTAGTCTAAAAGGACAGCATATCTCCTCTTGTTGGTTTTTTTTTTTCCTTATATTATCTTCATAATTTTGTTGAGAATCTTTTTGGCTATTCAGCTTATCACTAAATCATTTTGCAGCTATGTCATGGGAATTGGTGAAGCAGAGGCATTTTCTGAGAGGTTAAAGCGAGAGCTTCAAGCTTTAGAAGCTGCGAATGTGCATGCCATACTGGAGAGTGAACCCTTGATAGAAGAGGTATCACCTGTAATGCAACAAGTATCTTATATGTTTGTAGAATCCATATCTGTTTTTTTTTTCATTTCTAATTATGAATTGTCAATCTTAATTTTTTTTGGAGTCCTGCCAAAGTGAGTTAAACTCCATAATTGGTTGCTGGTCTTTCAGGTGTTGCAAGGGCTCGAGGCTGCCACAAATTGTGTCGACGACATGGATGAGTGGTTGGGAATCTTCAATGTAAAGCTTAGACACATGAGAGAAGACATTGAGTCAGTAAGGACTTAGGCTTTCGATTTATTTCTGCTTGGACTATGTTTTTATTTCTGGATATTATTGCATATTATGTTTCTCTTGGACAATGTCTATTACCAGATTAATAATACATTCATTCAAAAGTATCAGTATATAGGTAACTGCAAAAAGTAACTGTCTTTGACAATATTGTAATTGTGGGGTAAAGGTGGAATTGCTTAACTATTTGCTTCACTTATGGGGATCAGATTTTTGCTTAATGCTATAAGCATAGATGGCGATGCAAGAATATTAACTTGCATACTTGAACTGAACTGCCTTCTTTGTTCTGTCTTATTTAGGAATATTAACTTGCATACTTGGACTGAACTAGTGAAACGGTTAGGATGTCTAATTATTTTCCTTCCATAACTTGCAGATTGAAACAAGAAATAACAAGCTAGAGATGCAATCTGTAAATAATAAATCACTTATTGAGGAACTCGATAAGCTTCTTCAACGGTTGCGTGTTCCTTCTGAAGTATGTGATTTATGGCTTTGGCATCGTTCTTTTGATATGATGAGTGTTACATTCTAATTTATTACCCATGATTACAGCATGCAGCATGTCTGACAGGAGGTTCATTTGATGAGGCACGCATGCTTCAAAACATTGAAGCATGTGAGTGGCTAACTGGTGCTTTACGTGGTCTTCAAGTACCAAATCTTGATCCTGTCTATGCAAACATGCGGGCAGTAAGCATTATTCCAATATTCCTGTTTGTTAGCCTCCCTAGTTAAAAAAAAATGAAGTTTTTCAATATACATCATTTTGGAATATTGATTATACAATTTTTGAAATAAAAATCATTTTGTAGAGTTGCTAGTTATTAAACTATGGGTATTATCCCTCAGGTCAAAGAGAAACGTGCTGAACTTGAAAAATTAAAGACTACGTTTGTCAGGAGAGCTTCAGAGTTCTTGAGAAACTACTTTGCTAGTTTGGTGGATTTCATGATAAGCGACAAGAGTTACTTTTCTCAGGTTCAATTTAAGATAACTTTTCTTTGACTCTTGATTTAGGGCCACAAATTCATGAAAACATATCTGTGATTTCATGAAACAGAGGGGGCAGTTGAAGAGGCCTGATCATGCCGATTTAAGGTATAAATGCAGGACATATGCCAGGCTATTGCAACATCTAAAGGTTAATTAATTAACATCTCTCTTATTCATCAAAGGTTTTGTGATTACACATTCTTTTTCTGTGTCTGACCTTATTGTTATTTTTAATGTCAGAGTCTTGACAAGAATTGCTTGGGTCCTCTGAGGAAAGCTTACTGTAGTTCCCTTAACTTACTTCTTCGGCGGGAGGTTAGGCACCATTTTCTTCCACTTATTATGTTAAATCTTGCCATTTACCCTGAATATGGTTTGAATGCATGTTTTTGTTCTACCTTTTTATGTTCCACCAAAATATTAGGTATTCCAACTAAAATCTTCCACTGCAGGCTCGTGAATTTGCTAATGAGCTTCGCGCTAGCACAAAAGCATCGAGAAATCCTACTATATGGCTTGAAGCTACTGCAGGCTCCAATCAAAGTGCAAGTTCTTCGGATACTTCATCTGTTTCTGAGGCCTATGGCAAAATGCTTACAATTTTTATACCACTCCTTGTTGATGAGGTTTTATAGTTTCCTGGATGCATATTTAGAATCAATTTTGTCGTTCTGGTTTTAATTTTAGTTGTCTATGGCTCAACCTGTAGAGTTCCTTTTTTGCACACTTCATGTGCTTTGAAGTTCCTGCCCTTGTTCCACCAGGAGGCGTTGCCAATGGTAATAAAAATGGAAGTTACAATGATGACGACGACGATGATGATTTGGGTATTATGGATATTGATGATAATGATGGTAAAGCTGGTAAGCCTTCTAAAGTCTTCTTTCAGCTGAACTCAACTATGTATTTACTAGACAGCTCTGTATTTCTAAACTATAAATTGTGTAAATTAGCTAAATTATGTTATTTGGCAGGTAAAAATTCGGCAGATCTGACAACACTGAATGAATCTCTTCAAGATTTGCTGGATGGAATTCAAGTAATGTATACATTATGTTGATTCATGTGCACGTTATGTTCTCTTCTCTCATATCAAGAGGGCATTTACAGTTTCATGAGTAACTGGATTGAGAAACTGAGAATAATGTGAATAATCAAAGTTTTTATTTTATTTTACAATATTCAAACTTTTTTGGTTATTGTAACTTTATGAACTGGACGTAAAAATTGAGAACTGTAGGAAGTCAACACCTGAAAAATTCATGTGATGGAAAAACTAGTAGTTTTGGCTCGATTGGTATAAGTTGAATGCTTCTCCTGCTAGTTAAATGGTTTGAGGGTCAAAGTAAAACCATCGTGAAGTTTATGGTATTTCACAGTCACGAAAACAAGTAAATGAAAGTGTTGTGTGCTCTTTTATTAGATGTGCACAATGATGTCGATTAATGTTTGCATTCCTATGTAATTCCTTGACATTTCGTCATCTTCACATAGTTGCTGTTGTCTTAAAGCATTGCTATATTTGGATGCATTTATGCTCGAACTTTTTTTGGCTAAAAAAATGCATTTGATTGATTGTAGGAAGATTTCTATGCTGTTGTTGATTGGGCATACAAGATTGATCCTTTACGATGCATATCGATGCATGGTATTACTGAGCGCTATCTGTCTGGTCGGAAAGCTGATGCAGCAGGCTTTGTGCGTCTCTTGCTCGGTGATCTAGAGTCAAGAATTTCTATGCAGTTCAGTCGGGTATGTTTCTGCTTGAACAGAATTAACTATGGCCTTAGAGTTAGAGAATCCTTTTTATTCTTTCAACTTCCCTTCTTAGTTATTTCGATAATTACAGTTTGTTGATGAAGCTTGCCACCAAATTGAAAGGAACGAACGAAATGTGCGCCAAATGGGTGTACTATCATACATACCAAGGTATTTCAGATTGGATGTTGTGGCCATATCTTAGTGATCTAAAATCTAAAAACCGAATTTGTTTGTTAATTGGAACGTGTTCTTTTTGTTTTATTCTTGGGGCCGTAATTTGTCTTTTCAACTGCTTATTCATGCTTTGCTCAATTCTATGCCTTAACATTTAATTTTAAATCTTTCTTGCATAGGTTTGCAACTCTTGCAACTCGTATGGAGCAGTACATCCAGGGACAGTCTAGGGATTTGGTTGATCAGGCATACACAAAATTTGTATGTCTTCTTTTATAATTTGTGATCCTTCTATTTTCATATTGCATAAAAGATGTGATCTTGATTTTCCAACCTTTTCTGTTGGTTTCATCATTAGAAAATTTTACATCAACATTGTCTGCTTACTGAAATGATATGCAGGTAAGCATAATGTTTGTGACTTTGGAGAAAATTGCACAAACAGATCCAAAATATGCAGACGTTTTTCTTTTGGAGAACTATGCAGCATTTCAGAATAGGTATTAAAATTTTTTATTGTGATCATGGAGTGGTTCTACAAATAAAATACCAATTTATCATATTACTGCTCGAGTCCTTTTATAATTCTACTCCTGTTTCTTTCTTTTCAACAATTAAGACTGCTAACTATAGCAATTAAATGCAGCTTGTATGACTTGGCCAATGTCGTGCCCACTTTAGCCAAATTTTATCATCAGGCTAGTGAGGCTTATGAGCAAGCTTGTACACGACATATCAGCATGATTATTTACTACGTAAGCTATATTAGTTTTTTCACTCATGTTCATTGGTTATGCTCATAGGAATTTTGATGTGTTTGTCCTCATTTTAATATTCTCTTGCAGCAATTTGAACGCCTTTTTCAGTTTGCTCGCAAGATTGAGGATTTGATGTACACAATACCTCCGGAAGAGGTCAGCATGTTGGTGATTTTGCATTATTCCAGACATCTATCTTACATTTGGTTATTCTGATTGTATTTGTGCCATTCTTTTGCTTTCTAGATTCCTTTCCAGCTTGGATTGTCAAAAATGGATCTTCGGAAGATGTTGAAATCTAGTTTATCTGGGGTAATGCAGAAAATTTGTGCTGTGCGTTCCCTTGATGCAAATGTATTTTCTGACTTGATTTCTCTTGTCAGGTTGACAAGTCTATTGGTGCAATGTATAAGAAGTTGCAGAAGAACTTAACCTCCGAAGAATTATTACCTTCTTTGTGGGATAAATGCAAGGTAATCTCTCTAATGCTACGGATTATTGTTTATTGCATAAATGCTCTTGTTTGTTATGATTATTGTTCATGAAATTGTCCATAATTCTATGTGCATGTGGTAGTTTAATCTGTATAAAAGTTCTATCGCAAGATGAGCACCGTTAATATTTCGAAAATTTTCTAGTCACTAAAGTTAGGTCATCTGTTTTCGACAGAAAGAGTTTTTGGACAAGTATGAAAGTTTTGTGCAGCTGGTTGCAAAGATCTATCCAAATGAGTCAATCCCATCGGTGTCGGAAATGAGAGGGCTCGTGAACGTGTAAACACTGTAGAAAGTTTCTGTTGTATAATTCTTGTTAGTTTTGCAAATTTAGAGTTGTTTTGCGCTGCAGTAGTTATTATTCACTCTTGGTTTATTCCAAAAAATTTTCCTCATCCGATTCATTGTAGAAGATGGTTGAATAAAACTAGATTCTTGGTATGATCTGGAAAGTAGATGTATTGCCTCTCGACCACTGGTTTCTGCAAAAATTTAATTTCAAATTTGGCCGTGTTTTTGCCAGTAGCCTATATACTGCTCAAGCTATTGGCTATTAGAATCACATAGAATGGTTACTAATAACTCCCCTCGATCGCCGTCTCCATTAAGGATATTTGCATTGCATATACTTCAACTCCCTCAGCGCACGCTATTGAAGATACAGCCAAGCCATATATGTCTATCGACGAAGAACAAACCTTCCTTTACGCTGATAGCGACGAAGAATCTGGTTTCCAAAAGTTCTCTTTTCCAATACGTGAAACTAAAGCTACCAAGTCCTAGTTTCATAATTTGGTTACAGCATTAAAGAATGGACTGTCAGAAAGGGCATAGAGATTCTGATGGGGCCAGTTTCTCAGTAGCGAAGATAAGCTGCCATGGATGAGTAAGGAGTACTATAACAGCAATAAGTCCAACAAATATTGCAATGTTTGAAAATGACGGTCGTCCTTCGCCTCTGCCTCCGCCTGAACCGCCTCGACCTGAGCCTGCGCAAGCACCATGGACCTGTCAGTTCTGTTCCTATAACAATCCTGAATACGCCATGACATTTGAGATCTGTCTTCCAGGATCTTGATATTGTCCGTTCTGCACATATGCAAATCCCAGGACAGAACCCTTATGCCAGATGTTCAATGAACCTCCCTGTAATCTTCCAATCTTTTGGTTTGTTTCCTTTGTGGTGCAGGGACCACTGTCTTCAAATGCACTTCACCCGTTTCTGGTTATAAGATTTTGGTACTGTTTTTGGATGCTATTCAACTGATTGACTTCATCAATATATCTGGCCATATAGTGGCTGTATTTTAGAATGTTTCCTTGAATTCTATTGTTGCTTTTTGTTGATTTGATGTAGTCAGGTTAGTTTTCCTGGTTTTGCTCTTTTTTCTGATTGACAATTCCGAAACCATGTTTGCTCTTTGGTGCTGTCCTCTAGTAGTTGTTGTCAGAAGCTATTCGTTAACCCTGCATTAGAAGTTGAACATCAGATTCCAATTTCTTTTGCCAGTTTAGGAAAGTTTATTTGGTGAAATATGAAGTTCACTATTTTCAACATAGGAATTTGTTTTAAGAATCGGTTTTGTGTCACATCAGCTTTCTATTAAAATATAAATCCCTAACAATTTCCCTTCAAAGTACATATTCAGAGAACCTATTTACTTCACTATTTTACTAAAATTTATTTAGAATTCAACGATAATATTATTATTGAGATAGTGTCTTTAGATCAATGTTCAAGATCATTGAATTTTAAAAAACACTAATGAGTCAAATTCAAATCCATGTTCGACTCTCCGACACAAACTAAATCCGTTTTTTTAAGTTCGGCCCAAATAGGAAACAGTCTAACAAATCGGCTTCGATTTAACATGTCTATGTCAAGCTGAGCAACGATCCAAACCAGTCACAAGTAGAATATTATTCATTTCTAGTCCTACCACTTCGAGGATCATCGAAATATCAACAAGGTAGTAGTCCAATTCCACAAGTTACTCATGCAACAACAATATCCTCCATTGAAATTATTGAGTTTGTTTCCAAATGCAGCTAATCAGTTTCCCTATGATGTGTTAGTTTTCTTCATTATAATTCCTCTAAACTTTATATAATCACTTTGAATTATCCAAAATAATGTTTCATTCAAATAAAGTCTCATATTTACTTCAGCAATATTGTCCAAATGAATCAATCCTATCGAATTCCAAGTAAATTCAGTAGCTGTCAACGCAAAAATGGCAAAAGAAGGTAAAGAAGCTTTTCATATGACGTACAGTTGCTGTGTGGACTCGCACTATCGATGGAATACCAAATTTCCATAAGCGACGTGTAAACCAAGTTGCTCGCTTTGACGAATCTTCTTAATCTAACCCTTAATCCCAAAGTTTCACACTTTATATATAAAAAGAATTTATATAAGACGACTTCGTTTTTGGACTTTGATCATAACTTCAAGTATTACCACTATCTTTCTTTACATAACTAAACCCCGTCTTCCACGTTAAACCTTAATCTCTGTTTGTTTGCCAGTTTAATATAACATGGAGGATGACAACATGATGAGTTGTTACAGTGATGGATATGACACTGATGGTGCTTTTCTTGACGAGGAGAACACCGAGTCTGATTACGATCCGCTGCAAGAAAAAGAGGACGGCGAAGATAATCATTCAGACTATGCATTCAGCAGGATGAATTATAGAGTTTTGTGGGAACTTGATATCAGTCAACGCATAAACGACGCAATCAAAGAAGTGTTGAGTGTTTCGTCACTTTCGAGAGATGAGGCAAGTCTTTTACTTATTCATTTTAACTGGTCAGTTAGTAAAGTCATTGATCAATGGTTTGATAATGAGTGTTTAGTTCGTGAAGAAGTTGGTTTGTTAGAGAAATCCCTAAGTGTTGTTAGAACTGATGAAAGTGATGAGAATGTTAGCTGTGGTATATGCTTTGAGTCATACCCATTTCAGGAGTGTGTCTCAGCCTTGTGTGGGCATTTGTATTGCAAATCATGTTGGTGTGGGTATATTAGTACGTCGATTAATGAAGATGGTCTTGGTTGTTTAAAACTGAGGTGTCCTGAACCATCCTGTAAAGCTGCTGTCACACTAGACATGATGGAATCATTAGTGTCTGAAGAGGGTAAGAAGAAGTTGTCGGAGTTTTTGATAAGGTCTTACATTGAGGAGAATAGGAAGACAAAGTGGTGTCCTAATCCGGGTTGTGAGTATGTAATTGAGATTCAGAGCAGTGGGGATGACAGCGTGAGCTTTGATGTTACTTGCAGATGTTCTAACAGTTTTTGCTGGAATTGCAATGAGGAATGCCACCGTCCTCTTGGTTGCGAAATGGTTAAGATGTGGATAGAGAAGAACTCATCGGAGTCGGAAAATGTGAATTACATTCTCAGTTACTGCAAGCCATGTCCTAATTGCAGGAGGCCAATTGAAAAGAATGGAGGGTGTATGGTGATTAGATGCAGGGCTTGTCACCACAGTTTTTGCTGGCTATGCCTTGCTTCAATGCAGAACCATGTAAAATGCAATAGCTACGCATATCAGATATGGGGAATTAAGAGGAAAGAGATGGCTATGCAATCACTCGAGAAATACACTCATTACTTTGAACGTTGGGATGCAAATAGGAAATCCAAACTCCAAGCTCTTTCTGATTTAAAACAAGTGAAGAGTGTTCAATTCAAAAGGCTCGGCGAGATACAAGGCGTTCCAGAGGCGCAACTTGGTTTCATCACTAAAGCCTGGCTTCAAATTGTTGAGTGCAGGCGAGTTCTGGAATGGAGCTATGCATACGGCTACTTCATGCCTGAGCACGAAACAGAGAAGAAACTGTTTTTTGAACACTTGCAAGGAGTGGCAGAGTCGACATTAGAAAAGCTTCATAACCTTGCAGAGAAGGGGCTGGGCAGGTTTCTAATAGACACTTCATTGTCAGAGGATTTCCTAACATTTCGGATAAAGCTTGAACAGTTAACTGCAGTAACCGGGAGTTACTTTGAGAATCTGGTGAGAGCATTGGAGAATGGACTGTCTGATATTGCCTCCCCGGAAAAAGCCAGCGGCAGCAACAGCTCTTCTAAGGACGAGGATCAGGAAATTTGGATCTGTGATCATTGTACACATGCAAACCTTAGAATCTTCACCAAATGCCAAATGTGCATTTCGTCCTATGAAGGTTATGAACATGTTGATAATTCCTAATTACTCACCGTCTAATTATTGCTGATTCAGGACTGTTTCTCCATAGTCTAATCAGGATTTTTCTTTTTCTTAAATGAAAAATGTTTATATAGTGTTTATGAACTTTGTAGCAGAATGGATCTTGTATTAATGAGTTGTGAATCTTCTGTTTAACAGGACTCTAGATTTAGTGTTTTGCTGAAAAACATAGAATCGAGACCTACCATTTGTTACAGAATTTCATACTTCGTTTTTAAGGGTGGAAAAAAGTTTAATCTTCTTCTCATTATACCTTATTTGGAAGTTCAACTGTAAATATGAAAGTATACAAAAGAATCTGCAAAACAATATCCCTATCTAGCAACCCATCTTCCTCAAATTCTTGGCAAGACCACCAACGGAAAGTTTGGAGAGAAGGAATATACAAGCTGAGGAAAGCAATACAGCTCCTGCAAAACAGGCAAGATCCAAGCTAGTCACAAGTGGAATATTCTTGAATTTTTCCAATATTCCCACTTGAAGAATCATCAAAATAGCTTGTCCGATTCTAGATTTCGCTTGCGGAACAGATTGCATTTCAACCCATGTTGGCAATGACTGAAACAACAGAAACACACACATACATCAAAGTAATTAGAATTAATGAGAAAAGATCATAAAAAACAGGCTTATGTATGGAAACTGTTATAATATTGGTACCTTCAAGTAGAAGAGACCAAACAAGTTGGAAAGTGGTAGGTAAGAGCCATTTGGTTTGGCACCTCTGAGTCCAACAAACATGGCATGTAAACCAATTCCAAAAATAAACATCGCAGTTCCTACCAAGAACATATCTGCATAAATCCCATAGTTAATTAGTTCAGTTTCCTGAAAACATACCAACCCAACAGAGAAAAGAACAGAGATGCTGCTTACCAATAGCTTCAATGAGTAAGTGTATAATGTGTTCTTTATCAGAATTTTTCGACAATACATTGAAATAATGCATGTATGATTCCAAGACTAGAACGCAACCCTGCATATTTCCAGATATTACACTTGTTTAATATAATTTTCATCAATATTTCCTATATAATAACAAGAGTAGGAAATTAAAAATGTTATTAATTACCTCCAAATAGCACAATACTGAACCCAACAAAGTTCCCCCGACAGCAAATATTGTGAAGAACCGACAGTCTATCATCAACTGCAGCAGACCAAACACGAATCCTTTCAACAAATTCATTCCATCTCAATCACTACAAATTCAAAAACTTGGATTCTAATGACTACCTTCTCAATGAGCATTTGGACGTTTAACTTGGTTGGTTTGAATTTGAGCTTCACAGCTAACCTCAACTTCTTAACAAAAGCGTTTGTAACAGTTGCAAGAAAAAGAGCCACGTCTATTAATCTTGCATGCTCAACCGTCGACTCAACAGTCATCAACCTTCCTGAAGTAGCCAAACTCGATGCTTTCACAACAACCATGGATTTCCTCCTATCACCAATGATATTATCTCCACAAACCATCTTCTCTCCACTAACGAGTTCATCCTTGTTACATTTCATCACAACAACGCAAGTATAACATGTTCTTGCCGTCGAACGAACATGTCCAGGAGGCCTAGAAGAACGGCCAAGCCTCGCTGCGGTTTCCATTTTCCTAATAGACTCTTCAAATGTTTGGTTTGTGAGAATTTGGCTTTTGGGTTGAAGTTTCAGAGACTCTAGAGATGGTTGGTTTGTGCGAAGTGGCTTTTGGGTTGATGCCAAAGGTTGCTATTTGGAGATATATAACGAAAGGGTGTGCCGAAGAGGGAAGATTCGAAGCATATTAGCTACAGAGCGTGGCTAGTTGCATGGGTGGGACATCATTCAGCTAATTTTCACAATATTTGGATGGGTCGGTATTGAAAATTCGACCTCACGTGCAATTTAGAATGTGTTCGTGTTTAGGTTTGTGGAGTTGTGAACCGAACACGTTTCAGAGCGTATCTTTTACGGGTGTTTTACTGGTCGTATTTGGAGAGGTTTTTCGTCGTGGTGCCACAATTTTCCACGATGGAAGCGTAGACTCAAGCTTCCTTGTAGGAACAGTAATCTGTGCCACAATGGACGCTACCTTAACATTACAATTCTAAACCGCTGAGCGTGTAAATCAACTAACATGAAATTATTTTAATTTAATTAGAGATCTCGAGTTCGAGTTTTGAATTCGTAGCTGCACTAAAACTCAGTTAAGAGAGCTTCATGTCTGGCTCGAACAAATATAATCTAGAATGGTTATGATACCTTGTGATTCAGACAGAAAAACATTACAATTCTGACCTATAAGGTCATAAAAACTCTAAACTAAATTATTAATTTTTTTTAATATTTCATCTTTTATACAGACAAAATACAATATTGCGCTCATATACATGCCTGTATTGTTCTTGTATAAAGAGCACAATACATGTTTTTTTTTTATGTGATTGTGTTCCACTTAAAAACCAACTACCCACCTCTAATTGACAATTATTTTTTTATTTAATTGATAAATATTTCATCAATAAAGCGAAGAGAACCTCATGGAATATCTGACTGTGTGAAGCTTAAAAATCCATGCACCTGCTAATATCCATCCAATCTAAAAATTGGATATAAAACTAAGGATCTAAATGACAGAAAGTTACATATCAAAACTTAAGACAAATAGCGGAATATTCGCTCGGATTTTATCTTCTTCAAAAATGTAAATTATGATATGGATGCCTCCCATTATAACTGTTGGTTTTTAAGATTCTTCCAAATAATTCTTCGTTCCATTTCAACAACATACATTTCAATCTATGCCTCACATTCTTCAAAACTACATGCGGCCAAATCCTGCAAAACTAAGTGCACCAAAAGCCCACAGCTGCAAATGGTATTTGTGAATGTTTCAATAATACTCAAAATAGTAGAACTCCTGTAGTTCTGCAAATGGTATTTGTGAATGATTTTTCAGCCTCATAACTCATTCAAGACACCGGCTACATTCAGCAATACGAAATGTTGGGAGTGGTAATTGGTGAAGAACAATACCAGATTTGAATGCCATAACAGATCAGGTGAAAAAATGAGAAAAATTTAGGGATTGGAAGCTATATAATAAAATGTAGGAAGAGGTACTAGTAAACACCTTGCAAGAAACATAACAGAGGTGCTATCAGCGAAACTTCCATGATCAGTATAGGCCTCCCATGAATCAGATAGACACATTTCAAAATTTATCTGGGATTAATGAAGGCACCACTAATCAGCAACATCCAATTCTAATTATGGGGTAATTCTTCTCAGACAAATGCCTCATTTCACATCAAATTGAATGGATTAGTAACACAAATTCTATCGCAGCTAAACATATAACAATCAAATCAGACTTATTCACCACAAATCTAATGAAATTCAATCACAAGCAGATAAAATTTGTAGCATTAATTTTTCCAAATAAAAAAAGAAGTAAATATTGATTACAAAAATCACACAATAAAAATCTACTTGTCAGAAGAGTTAGGTCCTCTCTTTTTGCCAAAACCAACAACGGCAGTTACGAAACGGCGGTTGTATTGCATCCTCTTGTGGGCGCGTCCACGTGGCTTCTTCTTCTTGTCTTGCTTTGCTACTTTAGGAGTTTGGCCTCTCACCTTTCCGGCACGAGCTAAAGATCCATGAACCTTACCCATCGATGAAACACATGATGTGACCGGTAGGCGAAGATGTGAATGGAGTTTATATGTTCCTTTGCATATAGGAAGGATTGCCGTTCTAGTATTAGGGTTTCTGATAAATCAAAGTACCGAATTGCCCTCGCTCTTTTCCTTTTATTTTATACTCTCCTCAACTAAACGACCTGTAATTTTGGTAACGCCACTCCCAAGTTGTCGGTTTATTTATTACTGGTAGTACAACCAAAAAGGATTATTAAATCTCAAACTTATTAGAGGAAATAACCGGGGAGCAGGTCACCAAATGTCATCTTAAAATTTGACTTTTTCACAAATACCACATTCTGAAACCTATACCACCATATGACACTTTCTTCAAATTTATTCCTGAAATACCACTTATCTATCGCATGTCCACAAAACATCCACACATTGACCAAGTTGTGGATATATTGTGAATATGTTGTGGACATTGATTTTTTAAAAAATATCCACAATATACCCACAAAGCGCCAACACATTGATTAATTTGTAGATGCGTTGTGGATATATTGTGGACATTTGATTTTTTATAAATTCGATTTATGTGTAAAAATCTTTATAAATATCCACAATATATCCACAAAACATCTACACATTGATTTTTTTTGTAGATGCGTTGTGGATATGTTGTGAACATTGATTTTTTATAAATATCTAGAAGATATTCACAAAACATCCACACATATAATAAATATCTACGACATATCCACAAACTATCCACACATATAACAGTCCACACAAAAATGTGTCACTGAAAACCCTAGCCATTATTCTATTCAGACCTCATTTACAGATTATCCACGCTTTATCCACGGCCTATCCACGAATAATAATGACAGAAAATAATCAAGTTTCGATAAACTAAACAAAACTTAATTAATTAAATAAGAATGAATGAAAAAACCTTATCCAATTGTTACATTTTAAATCAAGCAGTAGGTTTTGTTTTAAGATAAACACTTTGATCTTCTTTCTCATATTATTCCAAACACATGAGTAGACAACTGATTCTTCAGTTTTGAAAACAAAAGACCAAGTCTCAAGAGGTGTGACTCAACTTGTTTTTGTTGTGGTATTAATTCGAATATCAGAAACAATTTAATTCCTCCAAAAATAATCATTTCCAATCTTGCTACAACAAATATGGATAAAATACAAAAAAATACATGTTATTTGGAAGAATCATAAAGATAATACATTGGTGATGATGATGATAACCACGAAGAAGAACTAAAAGAAGCTATTGGAAAAAACTGAGAAGCCATCGGAAATGATGAAGCCATTTGGTTTATAAGACTTGTCACTGGCCTTTGATAACCACCAACTCCAAGAACCATTCCCAAAGGATTTGATGAAGGATTTGTAAAGGGAAGATGAACCTATGAGTTGAAGAGTGAGAAAGAAAGGACAAATGAGAGAGAGTAAAGACGATGAAGCCATTTGCTTTTATTTTTTTATGATTTGTAGAGTGTTAATTAGTTATTATATAAGGTGTTATTTTTGTCATATGTTTCATATATGTTTAATTAAGGAATATGTTTCATTTGGTATGAAAGAAAAAAGAATAATCAAACTTTAAGTTGGTACTTATGTCCTTTTCCCAAATAATTGTGTCTTATGTGAAAGGCTAGACAAATATGAGGCTAGTGAAGAAGAGACTCAATGTAGCATCTTCTTTATTTAACTAAAAATATAAATATTATTTAAAATAAAAATTATTTTTACTGAATAAATCAAAAATTCAGATTTATTTTTACTATATTGAATGATCAAAATTTCTTGCCTCAATGAGTTCTAGAAAAAAGAAATTCATTATGTCTTTTATAAAACCTATGTGAATGAATTGATTATAAAAAAAAACTCTTATTTTTACTCTATTTATTTAAATCACAAACTGAAATACTTATTTAGTCCCCATCTCACTTATTTTAGTCTTTCACATTTTTCACCCTCTAACAATATTCTTTTTAGAATTACGCGAAACTTAGTTACCCTATAATGAAAGAACAACAAACGTTTACATTAGGGGTGAAAAAATTGAATCGGAACTGGGATCATCAGTTTTTAATTGATAAATTCATATTCAGAATCGGAATCGAACTATCAGAGCAGAAAGCCGATTTGTCCACAGGTCAGTTCCAATTCCTAAGAAGGTGTTCATGATTCTAAACTAACGATTCAATCTATTTTTAGTGAAAAATAAAGCTACTGAAATCCAACCTTCAGAATCTGTAATGTCCGGTTCTGTTTCCACGGACCTTATAATTATAAACGCCAATCTAAAATTAGATTCGACAATTTCAAACTGTTTTCCACCTCTAATTTTGACCTTAATTTATTATGTGAAATGCTCTTTTTTTTCTCGGAATGTGAACTGCTCATTTTAGAGAGGCCGAGGCCGTTTTACGAGAACAGATTCTAGAATCCACAAACCAGCTCTGTTGTATTCCACTACTCTTTGACCTATTTACAATTTGCACGCAGGCAAGTTATGTAAGATACACGTGTAACATAGACAAAGTTGAAAAAAGTGCAGCATAAGTCAGTGGCCGGAAGTCGGGATTTGAACTCACCCATTTGTTTTGACTTTCAAATAAAACAGAATTGAATCATCCGGTGCTGTTCATTCTTCAACTCCGTCCAACAAAGCCCCAATTCTTTTCAAACACGAGTTAAAGTTTGGACGGTGAGCTGAAGCTTGCTCCTCCTCCATCTTTTCTTGGTTCCTCTTCAGACCCACATGCACTTTATATAGGAAAGTAATGAACTACTGTATTGAAAGAAGAATGGAAAGAGGAAAAAAATTGCGCTGTTATGGAGATTCCATTTCAATAATAGTGATTGGACGTCTTCAATATAATATAGACTTATAGATCTGTTCTATGATTGGAAGAATTTAGCCATTCACCCTTTATGAGAATGGAATTGAGAATCATTCTATGTGAAAAAAGTGTTGTAAAAATAATTAAATTTGACCTTTACGAATTTGAATATTCGCCTAGCTCCATTGCAAAATTCCACGAATGTTTTTCATGGGAGTTGTTGGTGTATCTAGAAACGGTAGATCAATTATCATTCTTGCTTCATTTGCTCTGCGGAAGAATGTTATGGGCTCATTTGTTGATCAACGTCACCCGAGGAAGAAGAGGAAATCAGGGAAGGACGCATCAGCCTTCTTTTTATTTTATCGTTATTGTAGATTTGTTAGTTCAGTTTACCCTTCGTTTGTGGGTTCAGTGGTAAAGGGTCAACCAGCAACAATGAATGCGGGTCTTGATCCTTGATTCTGTAGCGGCATTAAGGGAGTTGACAGGGGTTCGAGCTCGCCTCTGCCCAACAACCCGCCTGGTGGGCTTGTGGCTACAGGAGAGGGGTTCGGGTACTGGCCCATGGGTCAATTGAAGTGGGAGGGCCGCCTTGTGGGCCTAGTGGCTACAGGTGTAGGCCACGCCTCTACAGATAAAGAGACAAAACAGAAGATATTATGGGTTTGTCGGGGTTTGTGGAAATGCCGAAACGAGCTGTGCTGGAAAGAAAGACACATGACTGAGTTTGATATTTCTAATCTTATTGTTTCTTCGTTTTTGCAGTGGGAAGCTAGAAGACGCCCAGATGAAGCTCGAAGACAAACCCCGACCAGCGAACAACAGGGACCAATACCAAGGCAGAAACCAGTAGCGTCTGCAGTAAAAATAAATTGTGACGCTGCAATTTTTCGCGAAGATTCTTGTTGTGTGTGGGTGTGCATTGCGCGGGATGATAAAGGACGTTTTGTTAGTACTCGTAGTGGTAGGATATCAGCCATCCTTGAACCAGTAATTGTGGAAGCTATTGCCATCAAAGAAGCATTATCATGAAGCATGACTGATTTCTGTAATGTGGTCTTTATAGAATGATGCGGAAACAGTGGTCAGAGACGTTAATGGCAGCATTCAAAGTGAATCAACATATGGAAGAGTTATAGGGGATTGCAGACAATTGGTAACTCAGAAAGATGAAGTGTATATTCATCATGTTAGGAGATCAGCGAATCGGGTTGCTCATACCTTAGCAAGGGCATCAGGTTCTATGTCTGGTTTTAATTCGTGGACAACTCCACCTGATTGTATTGTTTCTGAATTGCTTTTAGATTCGTATGAATAAAAGAAGTATTGTTTTTTGTTTCAAAAAAAAAACATCAACGAAGAATTACAATTAAATCAAGAGATAAACAACTCTCTTTCTTAAACTTTCAAGTGTAATTCTTCGATTGAGCTCCGACTGATTATCATTTCTCCTCTCCATAACATTTCCAAACAAAATCATCACTCTTAAGAGATAATCGCTCTGGGACACGATCTATATTTAGAGCCCCTAACAAAGAACAAAAATATGATAAGGTGAATGCAAGTCGTGGAACAAACCATATCATGGCAAATACTAAACATTATTTTACAACTGATTTTGGAAGTTAGCATTCACATTCTTGTATGGTACCAATCTTCATCTTTTTACATTGAAAAATGAACATCAATTTGCACCTATCTCCACTCCACCTTCCACTTGTTAAATCAAACTTAGAAATGCCCTCGTAATTAGGGTTATTAATTATACTATTTCATCAAAATGTAAGCAATCTCAAATACCTTTTTCATTATAGTTATGATTAAATGTTTTTTTTTTCCTACATGAATATATTACACAAAAAAATCATGAAAAAATAATATATATTTAAGCAAAACCACCAATGATAAGAATTTAGCTACGTTTCATAGTATTGTAATCGTTTAATGAGATGTAAGTTTGAGTTTTGTGTTGAAATAAGAGACTAATCTATAATAAAAAATGTTAGTTGTTCTGCTATAGGTAAATGTTAACGATTCAAAATATATAATATTCATTCTTTTTGATCGAATTGATAGACAATATTTTTATAATATTAATTTTATTTAATGAGTTTTTTTATTAAATACGTGAATGAATCAAGAGTATATATATATTATTTATTGTTTTAAAATTAATTTTAATCTTTTTAAATTAATAACATTTATATTTTATTCTTTTTAAATTAATAACATTCTCACTTTCCAATTCATATTTATTCATTTTTAAATATTGAAAATTTAAAATTAATAAAGAAAACATTAGAGCAAAATATTAAATTTTGTATTAAATTATAAAATGACATATAATAATAAAAAAATATACTTTTTTAAAACGACATATATTACGGGATAGAGAAACGTAAGTATTAAATGTTTAATTACTGTAATTTTCCAAATTATATATTGATTTGAGACAAGAGATTAGAGTTGAAAATTACTATAAACATAGATATCAATTTCATATTTTCTTTTAGTGATTCAACTAGTAAAAGATAATGTAAAGAAGAGAAAATAATTGATGCATGAGTTCCACGACTCTATTAAAATTCTAAGTATTTAGGCGAAGAGAGGACCCCGCCACTTTAGCCTCCACCACCACCACCACCACCACCTTCCCACTATAAATAAAGCAAAAGCTCTGCTCTCACCACCACTCACTTTGGTTCTCCACTAACAGCAACACCTTCTTCATCACAACACTCACATCCAATATCTCTCATTCCCTTCCATGGCTTCTTCCCTATCTTTCCCTTCTCTCCACCCTCAACTTAACCCTTCTCCTAAACCACGCCGTTCGACATCTTCCCGCCCTTTCCGACGCCCTATCATCGCCTCTATCTCCGAAAAACCAACCAACGTCCCTCCGCCACGCGTTGGCCAACCCAATAAACTCCCCATCCGGAAAATCCCTGGTGACTACGGTCTTCCTCTGGTGGGACCTATCAAAGATCGACTCGATTATTTCTACAACCAAGGTAGAGAAGAGTACTTCAACTCCAAAATGAAAAAGTATAAGTCAACGGTTTTCAGAGCTAATATGCCACCTGGCCCTTTTATCGCTCCAAACCCGCGCGTCATCGTTTTACTCGACGGTAAAAGCTTCCCTATCCTCTTCGACAACACTAAGGTCGAAAAGAAGGACCTTTTTACCGGTACTTACATGCCTTCAACTGAACTAACTGGCGGTTACAGAGTGTTATCTTATCTGGATCCCACTGAACCTAAACATGCGAAACTTAAACAGCTCATGTTCTACCTTCTCTCAGCACGCCGAGATCACGTCATCCCTAACTTCACCTCCACTTACAACCAACTCTTCCAGACCCTCGAAGCCGAGCTAGCTACCAAAGGCAAAGCCGTTTTTGGAGCCGCTAATGACTCGGCCGCGTTTAACTTTCTGGCTCGGTCTCTATTTGATGCAAATCCAGCTGACACGCCACTCGGTAACGATGGCCCTGCTTTGGTTTCGAAGTGGGTTTTGTTCCAACTGGGTCCTATTTTAACTCTTGGACTTCCCAAGTATCTTGAAGATCCAACTCTCCATACTTTCCGTTTACCACCCGCACTTGTTAAAAAAGATTACCAAAAGTTGTACCAGTTTTTTTACTCCTCCTCGGGTTTTGTACTTGACGAGGCTGACAAACTAGGAATCTCGCGAGAAGAGGCGTGTCATAATTTGGTCTTCGCCACCTGCTTTAATTCCTTCGGTGGGATGAAAATATTCTTTCCTAATGTGCTCAAATGGTTAGGACGCGGTGGAGTCAAACTACACGCACAGTTGGCCGAGGAGATCAGATCGGTAATCAGGTCCAACGGCGGGAAAATCACGATGGGCGCAATGGAAAAAATGCCGCTGATGAAATCTGTTGTATTCGAAGCGCTCCGTATTGACCCGCCAGTGCCATTACAATATGGCAGGGCCCGCCGTGACCTCGTACTTGAAAGTCATGATGCAGCTTTTGAAGTAAAGAAAGGGGAGTTATTATTTGGGTTTCAGCCTTTTGCGACGAAAGATCCTAAAATATTTGATAGGGCGGAAGAATTCGCGGCGGATAGGTTCGTCGGGGATGGTGAAAAACTGTTAAAACACGTGTTGTGGTCAAACGGACCGGAAAATGAGAGCCCAACGGTGGCGAATAAGCAATGTGCAGGGAAAGATTTTGTAGTGCTCGTGTCAAGATTGTTCGTAGTGGAGCTTTTTATGAATTATGATTCTTTTGAGATTCAAGTTGGCAAGTCACCGTTGGGTGTTGCTGTCACAATAACTTCTTTGAAGAGAGCTAGCTTTTAAGGACTTCTATTTTTTTTTACTTACAGTATATTTTTTATAACATCTTTTTATCTTTATCGTATTTTTTATAGTATTTTTAAATTATCGATTTTCATATCCACTTAGAAATATTTTTTCGTCACTAAATATAAATGTACGATAAATTTGGTGTGAATGGTTTTTAAGTGTTGTTAGTAGGGACGGAACGACAGGGGAGCGGGGGCAGCGGCCACCCCCTTGTCGTTGGATCTTTAGGAGCACCGCTCCCCCTCAACGGCGGAGCAAGGGGAGCGGCGGTGGTCGGTGAGAAGGAGGAAGGGGAGGACCAGAGGAGATCTATGGGGATGATGAAAATATTAAGAAAGGACAAAAAAGAGAAAAGAAATAAGAAATGGTTGAGAGGTGATGGTAAATTTATGGAGCTGAGAGGAGATGGTGAATTGGGGGAGCGAGACTGAGCGGAGGGAAGTGAAGAGAAGAGAGGGTCGGTGTTAGTGTTGGAATTTGGGTTTCTCTTAAAAGTAAAAGAAAAAAGAAAGGGAGGGAGCGACGTGTGTAGTTTTTTTAGGTTGTCTATTATGGGTTATGACTTGTGAGTTTCTATAAAAGGAGTGAAAAAAAGTTTAAATTTCATTTTTTAAGTTGGTTTAAAATTTCATTTAGTATATCGTTTAAAAATTCATTTAGTATATCGTAATTGATAATTTAATATTTTTATTCTTATTTTTTATATTAGTATTTTTAATTATTTATTAAATAATTAAACGAGTTTAGTATTTTTAATTATTCATTAAATAATAAAATGAGTTTAGTATTTTTAATTATTGTAAACAATGTTTCAGTATTTTTTTTAAAAGTACTAATTCTAATTTTGATTCTACAAATTTTAAATTCTCTTAAGAATATAAAATTAAATTTAAATAGTGAATTAAGTTTTAAACAGAATTATGTCCTGAGTAATTCAGGATTTCAAAAAATTATTAAACTTTTTTTTGTTCAAAGCATTGTTTGTATATGATTAATATTGGTCATATATTATGAATTGATTTATTAAACTAACTACTTTGAATTCATATATTTTTTATATGTATCAAATTTTTAACGTACATGCATATGAAATGTCGCTCCCCTTAATTTTTTTTCTGGTTCCGTCTCTGGTTGTTAGTAGATCAATGTATAGTATAGTGGATTAGTTTTAGTTAAAATTTTGTATTTGGACTAGATCTTTTGTCCTGTTTTATGCGTCGTGCTTTTCTATTACACGCATCAAGAAATTTACATTGACTTGTAATGAACAAGGACATTTATAGAGTACTTTATATCAGATGACAAAAACTCAATAAGACTGGTTGAAACTCTAACAGAATGAAGGTAGTACAAATTCTGTAATAAATGGTTTACGTTTTGTCAATTTTTGTGCACAGTAGAAAACATTTAATTGTGGTTTACATATACTATGAAACATTTATGAGGTGGCATATGGTGTTCTCTTAAGACCAACATATGCAATTCATTTAGTTCAACTGCAGCGATTGATGCTCGTTGTGGGTGTAACGTCCTCAATTTTTAAGAATTTCGGGATTTTTTTTTGAATTATTTAATAATTAGGCGAATAAAATTTTCGCGAATTATATGTAATTATAAATGTTGGGAGAGTGTAAAGTATTGTAAGATTTTAAAATTTGGATGAATAGTAAAAATCGGGAGAGAGAAAGTTAAAGGAAAGGCCGAGGGTTAAGCCGAGGGCAAAACGGTCAATTCGACCATAAGTATATATATATGTTAAGTATGAAATTCTTGTTCATTCCTCTTCATTCACATCTTCTTCCAACAAACCTATCCAAAGTTTCAAAAACCCTAAACCGAGCCAAACTTCATCGAACCTTAGTGACCGGGAGGTATTGGACTGAGGAGAGAGAAATTTACGGTGAGTTTTTCGACTTTCATCTATGAATCACGTTTTTATTGGTTATGATGTTAGAATGAGGATTTTTCATTTATTATAAGTTGGAATTGGATGAAATTATGTTTAATTGATAGCTATGGATGTGTAGTAACTCCTAGGATCGGATTCTAG
>CANYCX013835867.1:0-21056 GCA_948193385.1 Breynia disticha f. nivosa
CAGAGTTGATCGGTACCTTCCAGAGCTTACGTTAGAGGTCGAGCTCCAGTTGTCATTTTTGTTATTTTGGATTTGTACATGTTGTACATTTGTATATACACGCAGGTTTTCAGTTTGAATGTTTTCAAACTTATTTGCTTCCACTAGTGCTTTGTTTTATGAATGAAAATAGATTTGGGCCGAGGTTTATAAAATAGCGTGTATATATCTTTTCTATTCTCTCTCTCCTCTGATTTTAGATTTGATTTTATGTCATTTCTATAAATTATAAGAGTTCAATCAACCCTTATACAATCCGGATCATAGCAACTTTAAAATCTTGCACCACTTCACATCATTCAAACATAAAAAAAAAGAATCCTAAGTTATTAAGTAAACAGCCATTCCATAATTCTCTTTCCATACATCTATCATTCTCATTATCACATTTTCCTAAATGTGAAGCTCAAATTTTTAAACCCATTTATTCAAATAATCCATATATTTAAAAAAAATAATTTAATACTCAAATCAAATCCAAGGAGAGAGAAAATAGAATACATGCCATTCGTAAAACTCGACCCAAATTTAATATCATAAAACATAAAACTGCAGAAGTTGTAGTTTTAGTTTCGAAAACAAATTCAAAACCAAAAAGGCATGTATATACATTATGTACAATATGCACAAATGACAATCAAAAATACAAAACTCTGGAGCCAGACCACTGACAAGTATCGCTGGAAACTCTGATCACTGCAGTCTCTGGTCCAATAGCAGCTATCTACGATCTGTACAACATTATAAATGATCACAGGTGTGAGTGTTTTCAAATACTCAGTAAGTGTCATATTGCAAATTTGAGTACATTATACAAAAGGTAACAACTCTAATCATCTCTGATTCAATTTGTATGTAAATTTCTGTTCATATGCTGTGCAGGGGAATTTTTCCAGTGAGCAAGGGCGTGCAGAGATGAACATGAGGTCGTGCTCATCACTAGATTCCCAGTTGGCATGGCTCATGCCTTATAGAGCACGAGGGTGTGCTCATGTCATTTTCCAAAAATTTTCAAGCACGGAGTGTGTTGTACAAATTGATCATAGCACGAGGGCGTACTGATCAACACGAGGGACGTGCTGACCTTCTGGTTTGCATATTTCACTTCCAACTTCTTGTACAGAAATGTAACAAGCAAGTTCTTTATTAGTAGTACTAAATCACAGCAACATATATACCATTTCTACAATAAATGCCATTCCAAAATAGTACATTATCAACAATTTTCTTACTATCAAACATACCATATGTCATTCCATACACAAGAATTTCATAAGCTTCATTTCATATCCAATCAACATTAATAACAGCATCAGCAAATCAAACGTATAACTCATTCCATCATATAAATGCAATTATGGAATGAAAGTGCAATGCCAATGCAATCGCACACAATATGCCCCAGGGTGTTTCTTTCTTTTCTCTTTTCTATTCTTTTTCTTTTCTTTTCTTTTTCTTTTCTTTTCATTTTTTCCTCGATCCTAGACCGGCATCGAACCCAATTTGGAATCGAGACCAGCTTAGAATATTATCGATCCCAGACCGACATCGAAATCTCTCTCGGAATCATCCTCAGGCCCACCTTAGGATATCAGCCACGTGTCAAACAATGAAATGCAACACATAATGAATCAAATGCATTCATATGGCCATCTCAAATCAAATCATATGTATGCTCAACAAGCAATCATATGCTTTCCATATCATCAATAGGTCATACAATAATACATATGAACACTAAAGGCAAAAACCATTCAACAATATACATAAACTCAATCAATACACATCAAATTATATGCATACATATAATCAAAAGCATTTAAGGCTCAATATATATATCAATCATATAAGCTCATAGGCAATTAAGCTTGATCATACTTATACTTATTTCAATCAAAGTCACAATTCCTTTTTAGTCACATTTTTGCTATCTTTTAAACTCATTTGCATCCTAACAAGTATGAACTAATCATACAGATGCAAGACGTAAGTGTAAGGACACTTACTTCGAAATATGTGCGAAGTCAGCTCCAGTTCAACTTCGATCCAAGGTCCTCGATTTGTTTTCTATACGAATATAATCATATAAAGGTTGTTAGTAACTCATTCTTAACTTGTTTCTTTTATAGAAACCACAATCACAACCCTTTGAATTTAATTTCCACCTTCTCAGTAACTTGCCTACATTTCCTTTAGCATGTTAAACCCATCTTAAGCATAGTAAACCATTAATATGAGTTCCTCTCACTCAAATCCAACTAATTAATATCAATTATCAACTCAAATCAGTTCTAACCAAAAATTCCAGAAATCTTAGAAGCATAGAACTCACACATACATGCTTATTATCGATTTATAAGCTTACCTTAGTCAATTCCACTTCAAGTTTGCAAGAATTTTTGTTCTTTCTTGCTTAAACACACTCATTCAAACTTTCTAGTGTTTCCTCCTGCTTTCTTTTCGTGTTTGCTCTAAAATTCAATAGAATAGTAATTGTTCAGTCGGTTTAATTAAAAACAGCCCAGTCGACACGACCTGTAGCACGGATCGTGCTAGTGATCTTGCCGTGCTTTTTTAACACGAGTTCCAATCTGCTCGTGCACGAAAACGTGCTGATTAAATTTCCAGATGATGAGCACGCCCATCAACATGATCATGCTTATGCCCGTGCTCATCTTCTGTTTTCTGCACTTTTTCGATTCTGTTTTAATCTATTTTCCATATAGATTAGTTCTAATAATTTTCAGGGCGCTACACTAAAATTCTCAATGCATAATCACACCAACCATTATTTTTTAACGAGTCCTCATTTCTTTTGTTTCCTTTATATCATAGTTCACATAACCATTAACATCTCAAGGCTGTATATCATGCATCTAATGAAATGCTCTAATACTGTCTTTTTATTTTCCACGGTGGCGTCCACATACACCCATACATAGCACATCATGGTGTCCACGTACACCCAAATTATTTAATATTTGTCATGATGCAAATGAAGCATGAATATGTAATTTATACAAAATTTGTATTTCCTTGATATCTCATTTCTTTTTCTTTTATTGGCGTCTACATAAGCCCACACATTCTCAATGTTGTCGACATACATCCATTGTATTTTATCGCAGCATCCACATTTGCCCATAACAATTCCTACAACATCCACATATGCCCTCTAAATGCCTCCTACGTCCACATACGACTTATCACGTCCACATACACACTCTAATGCAATATGCAATATGATGACATGTATGTGGTGCAACATAATCAATCATACCATTTAATCCATAGCCGACATTCAATTCATTTCTAACATTCATATATACATCAACATTTCAACGTACTCACAACTCCACACCACATACGTATTTAAAAGAACAATTACATTCACACACACACAATTAGGTCACATATGGTTAATTATGAAAGATGCAATAGATAGTTAGGCAAGTGTGTTATAAGTTACACTCACCTCGGATTCCTCGTTAAACGTGTCTCACATTCCAAAGTCTTCTCATTTTCTATTCTTAACAATTTTCATACACATAATTCACAAATATTAGTTTGTAAGAATTATCAATTTCTTTTAAACTCAAAGTTTCCATTTTATTAATTATGATCGTTCATTTATTTCTCCTCAATTTTTTCTATCTCTATCATTATTAGTGTTCTTCCTACACCTAACATAGCTAACCGTTAGGCTAAATTCTGGATCAAATGCCAGTTCTTCGTCTTTTCTTCGAAATTTGGAACAAACTTAGGAAAATTATAATTATTTTAATAAATAATTAAATATTTATAAACAAAATTTTATGACATTGTATGAACATTATCTGATTATTCTTTTAGTCGAATGAGAATTAAAAAAAAAATCAACTTGAAATTAACGAGAAATAATAAAAAAATAAATACACAAGCAAATAAATTAAAAATAAAATAGATAAATTAATTATGAAAGAGATAAAATTAAATATAATTAATTAATATACATATATCAGTTTTAAATAAAGATTATTATAAATATTTATATATAAAAAAACTTAAATATAGTATATTTATATAAATAAATATTATAGCCTACATTTCCACATAAAAAATGTGGATGGATATCTGAAAAGAAATCCGGAGAGAGAGACCATCTTCTTTCTTCTGGAGGAAAGTCTGGCATACTAATGATCAATGACTCCACTCACCAAAACTCTTCACACTTCACCTTTCCTCTTCCACTTCCCTCATTCTCTTTCTCTGCCACGTCTTCCCTCTCTATCATTCTCCCCCAAACACTCCCGTTTCTCTCTCTCCATCAAATCTTCCGCCGAAATCGACATGGTCATAAACAAGCAAGGTATTTACACTCCTAAAACCAACAAAGTCGTCGTCTTGTGGGACCTTGACAATAAACCCCCACGTGGACCGCCTTACCCTGCCGCAATGGAATTAAAGAATCTTGCACAGAAGTTAGGTGACGTCATCGACATGTGTGCTTTCGCAAACCGCCACGCATTTATTCATTTACCCCAGTGGGTAGTGGAAGAGAGAAGAGAGAGGAAGAAATTAGATGTTCTTGAGAGGAAAGGAGAGGTTTCCCCCTCGCAGCCTTACATTTGTGGGGTTTGCGGAAGAAAGTGTAAAACCAATTTGGATTTGAGAAAACACTTTAAGCAGTTACATGAAAGAGAGAGGGAGAAGAAGTTGAGTAGAATGAGGAGTTTGAAAGGGAAGAAACGGCAGCGTTATAAGGAGAGGTTTATTAGTGGGAATCATAAGTATAACGAGGAGGCTAGAAGATTGGTTACGCCAAAAAGCGGCTATGGATTGGCTTCGGAACTGAGGAGAGCGGGGGTTTATGTCAAGACTGTCGAGGATAAACCGCAAGCTGCAGATTGGGCGTTGAAGAGACAAATAGAGCATTCGATGAGTAGAGGAGTGGATTGGTTGTTTCTGGTGTCAGATGATTCCGATTTCTCGGAGATATTGAGGAGGGCGAAAGAGGCCAGTTTGGGGACGGTTGTGGTCGGGGACAGGGATAGGGCATTGGGGAGACATGCTGATATTTGGGTTCCATGGATTGGAGTTGAGAATGGGGAGATTACAGAGAAGGATTTGATGCCTAAGAAGAGGAGTTTGGGAGAGGAAGAGGAGTGGGTTTCAGTTTCGGGTCTTGATGATGAGGATTTCGACAGTGTTTTTAATGATCTAATGTCGTATGAGAGGGGAATGTCTGCATTTTCGGAAGGGGAATATGAGAGTGAGGATGAAGAAGATGCAGATTACGATAGTGAGGAGGATGAAGATGGGGATTATTATCTATAACCCCTTAAAGTTGCAGTGTACAAAACATAATAGATAAGTGGAAGGAGTTGAGAAAATTAACAAAGCTGAGTCTCCGTCAAACTCACTTCGAACCTGTAACTACTTCTCCATTCTTATTTTTCATTTATCTAAACTCTTTCTGCATCATTCGAAGCATAGTTATGATTTACATAATTGGAGCCCATATAGTGATGGGTTATCGTTTAATGTTGTATCCCTGAAACAATTGAACTACGCATTATATGATCTAGAACTGTATGAAAAAGATGAATTACACATTATGGGTTCAGAAGTACAGGCGTCGTCCTAATTCTGATGTTATTCTAAGCTGCACTACTTGTTTCACAACTCTTTGCCATCGATGTCGAAGTTGATTTTTTTTTTTGACTGGGAATGGCATTCAATTTATGGAAGTTAAGTTTATGTTATTTTGATTGATATTGATCTTTATCTGTTTTAGTGAATGAATGAGTGGAAGTTTTCATTTGTTTGATTAATTTCTGTTTGGTATTTCTTCCCCGTTTCATCACTTGGAAAGCTTCTGATTTAGTTCTTCTCCTCCAAAACTATACTACTGCCTGGCCGATCCATAAAAATTGGATAGGGGTTGTAAAGCATCTCAATTATAATTCTTTAATCGTGTATAAATTAGAAAGAAAAGGCTAAACATGTACAACATTTATAGCTTTGGGGTAAATGGACCATTTCATGCCAACATTAGGATCTTTCTTCTACAATGTGCTGAGCCTTAAACAAGTTCAAGGCATTCTAATATGGTGCACTTGTTATTGCAAAGAACAACATTGTCTCTTTACCATTGAAGAAAATGTCAAGTTCAGTCAACTACCCTTTTGTCATCACTTAGATGCTCTGGTTAGTTACTCTCACATCTTTATTATTCATTTTCAATAGTGAAGGGTGGATAAAGATGGTTTCTTTTTGGATAATTCTGTAGATATACAGTGTCAATTTGATGCATGTATTGAGAATGTCGTAATTAATTCTGTAGTTATATCACTTTTTGATTAATTTGTGCAAATGGGGTATTCACTTTTGAAGCTTTTTTGTTGGTTTCCGTCATTCCTTTAAAAGGGTTCTGCGCTCTTAGTTTGTAAGTCAACTTTGTTGTTAATTTTGAATTATTTTTCTTTTAATATAATTCGAGGAAAAGGGTTTTCAATGATGGTTCCAGCATGAGTTAAATTGGTTTGTTTTGCGGAATTTGTTATACATTCCAAGGGTAGTGTGCTTTCAATTTATTGATCAATTTTGTAACTAATTTTGACTCTTTCTTTCAACATAATGCATGGAAAAGGGTTTTCAAATATGGGTTCTGTACAGATTCTGTTTATGGATTCGGTTATATTCTTATTAGGATCGAGCAGTAATTTCTTGTAAAAGACTGTAACTATGATTATACATATTGCTGATGAATGGAGGAAGGAAATATCTATATCGTCAGTTCACTCCTCTGAAGGTGTGTTCTTAACTTTCGATTCCAATTTGTAGTTGGTTCAAAAAAGGGGGAGTTTTTTTTATATGATTTGAATAGTACTGAGACATGAACAACTGAGCTCTTCGATTTCTTTACCCTATTTGTCACTCAGTTCCTTGAGACGAATTTGATCTTTGTAACTGGGTTTTAACATTGCAGCAAGTTCTCTTATAATGCAAAATTTTTTTGATGAACAATACAATTTTCAGGTCTTTTGGAAAGATGAATTTGCCTATGTATTATACCAATAACAGATTTACCATATTTATACGAATCAAACTCACCTGTTGCATTCTAATTCACTTGGAAAACCAGAATTGCAACATAAACTTGTTTCTATAAATTTCATGTCGCAGAATTACAGGTAGAAGTGGGAACTCCCTGAGGAACTCTGTATACTGTGAATGACTAACTTGTTCACTTATTCACCTAAATACACATTCACTCTTAGGACCCAGAAAAACGAAGTGGTCAGTAATATGGTAAGTAGTTTCTATGTTGCAACTGGCAAAGCAAAAGCCATTGACATTTCTGTTGTGTCAGGAACTGTATCTTTTCCAGTGCACTCGATCGCAGGTTGTGTCAACTGGGTATAATGGAACTCGATCTGAAGCCTGTGATGAAGAGGTGTTGATGCCATTAATCCCTTCTTAATGTCAGCCTGCAACTCCCTTAGAGGTATTGCAGCTAAGAAGTTTTTAATATAGTCCTTGCAGGCTTCTTTTCCTTTACAAATGATCGCTTCTTCTTCCATTTCACTCTTTGCAGGTTCATTCGGGTTCTGTGTCGTGACTTCTGCGGACATTTTCCCCTTGGAGTTGCCTCTTTGCACCTTTCCTTTGGGAGATTTGTCTTCTGTTTCGAGTTTCGCCTCCTTAGCCAGCCTCCGAATCGTGGTGTCTTTGTCAAATTTCAGAACATATGCCTGATCGCATCCCTCATAAAGCCTCTCACCTAATGTGTCAATTATGTAGTACGCGTCCTGATCAACCTTGAGAACAAAGAAATGGTCATTCCAGCTTACAATGTAGACAAGTGACTCGCCACGTGAAGGACATTCCGCCTCGCGACATCGGATCTCTTCCCAGATACTGTCGAAGGACATTGCACCATGAAGGAAATCGAAGTCCTTGCATTCTAGGCCTTCTGGACGAAAGAAACCTATAAACGACTTTTCCGGGATAACCGACAGAGGACGTATTTTGGCCTGGAGAACAGTCTCAACATCAAAGTGCTTGTCTGGAAATCTATTTTTATAATCCTCATTTTCGCACAGGTTTCTCCACTCCAATGATCCATCCCTGATGAGATCGTCAAATTCAGATTTGATCGGAACTTCGTATGGATTGGATTGCAACCAGTTCGCAATGACAGCAACCAAGGCCGTGCAAGCACTCTCTCCGGCAGCACGCTCACTCCTCTGATCAATTGAAGCAAAAAAGACCTGAGCTTGAAGCTTCATATTTCCATCACGGCTTGTAATTTCTTTTAACTCCCAGCTCCCAACAGCAAAACTATCGTCACCAAATTCAGAGAATGATGAACGACTGGTTGTGGAACCTTCTTCTGATTTATTCCACTGTCAGAACAAATAGGTAATATTAGAATGTTGATTGAAGATAATTTATCAAAAAGAAGAACAATGTTTGTGTTTACCCCTAAAGTGTCATCGGAGGAAGTAAGCTGCCGGCGGTCGAAATCAATGTCATCTCCGCCGTCTTCTCCGTAGGATTTTTTCAGCAGAGGCTCTCCTTTGGCTTTAGATTTGGATCTAAACCTCAGTTTCCTTTTCCTCCAAGGTAAAATTCGGTGCCTAAGATGCTGTCTTGGCCGTCGGTTATCGATTTCTGAAGTTAGATATTCAACATCAGGGCTACTGTTTTTGTAGTATACCCAACCCTCAACATCTGTGTCAGTTGCTGCATATCCCACTGCTCCATAGTTTAATAACGACAGAGCTTTGGATTCTCGATTGCTCTCGTCCGATTCAATCTCTCCATTGTCGTCGAGTGAATCAGTATCAAATGAATCGTTGTACTCGGCATCTTCACTTCCAGCGCAACGAGTACCATCACTGCTTTCTCCTTCCTGAAAACCCTTTTTCGTACTCCCAAAAATTTTCACTTTCCTAAAACCAGCTTTAAACCCAGAAGCCCCATTTCTCTGTGGTGATGAAGCCTGTACCGAAGAAGGAGACTGCGTTACGCAACCCGTCAATGCCTCCATGGACTGCGGAGTGTGTTCTTGAACGATTCTCAGTTCCACCAAGAGAAGAGACAACTGCATTTCAACCCCAGACGAAACACCAGAGGTACCAACTAAAGGAACATTAATATCGAACTCCTCTTTCGCTGCTGAAACAAGCTCAGCAAGATTCAGTGAAGCTGTTCCAACAACTTTGTTTCTTGGTCCTTGCTTACCCTGAACCACCACAAAACAAAACCAGAATTATATTTAGGGCTGTAAATGAGTCGGATTGAACCAAGTTTTACAGTATTTGAGCTTAGCTCGTCTAAAATTTCACGAGTGCGAGCTTGAACCGAATTTCAGAATAAAACAGAATTGAGGAAGGAAAACAGAAATAAGAAACACATGCAAAAATTAGTTCAATCACGTTGGCAAGTGGTCAGAGTTGAGAAAAAAACAAGTTGACAAAGCTATGGAGCCTGGAATATGCCACTAAGTTTGTGGCCATTAAGACAGTGACACCATCCAGCCTGATAATAACTAGCACTTTGTGTGAATCCTATTTATTTCAATATTATCACCACAAAACTCTTCATGCCTGCCTGTTTTATTTACTTAGAACAGAAATTTGACTTAACAACGACTCTTTCCCTTACGAAAAAAGAATCTAAATCCAATTCCCAAAACAAAATAAATTGAGTTCCCATACAATCTGAACAAAATATCTAAACAGAGAAAAGGGCATACACCAAATCTCTGATAATAAATTCTCTTATACAAAGTCAACTGTTGAGAAGAAACAGAACAAATTAGTTTTATCAGAATCAATGATCTATGAAAGAAAAATGAAGTAATTAAATAAAAGATGAAGAAGAACAAAAAGAACTTACATTAAAAACTTTGAAGGAAACTTCCCATGGAGAAAACACACCATCTTTGTAACCAGAAAGATTACACACAGTTTTAAACTCTTCATTCCATTCAAAAACTCCATCACCGCAAAACCCACCTTCTTCAGTGAAATTTCTCTTAATTGACCTCTTAAGAGGCCCTAATCCAATCATCTTTTGACCCTTCCACTTCACCTCCACCACCAATCTCCTCTTTCCCACCTCTTCATCTCCATCAGACTCTGCACAATTCAGGCCTTTCACCTTCTTAATTACCAATTTCACCTCATATTTTTTTGACGGTAGTGGTGGCCATGGAGGCCACTTCATCATCTTTACCACCATTACGGAAAAATAAGATAACTTTGTGATTCAAAGACCCAAATTCGCTTCTTATCAAGTCAGGCTTTTTTCACTTTCTTTCAAGAAAAGAGAGAGAACTGAATTGGGTATGATTAAAGATTGTTTTTTTTTTCAAAAAGATGAAAACTTCTCAGTTTGAAAGACTTCGAATTTGCAGAGTTATCAAGATTTTCGAAATGCTGTCGATTGCAAAAGGAATGTGTGTGTGTGTGAGAGAGAGAGAGAGAGAGAGGTGCCGTTAACACCCAGGAGAAAGATAATGGCCGGCGTTGAATTTATATAAAAAATCGTAAGAAACAACGTCTCTTTTGAGAAGTTGCAAAAAGGTCCTTATATTTATTGCGTGTTTTAAGTTTTGGCCCCAATATTTAGGGGATCTAGCAAATTAGCACTGGCACCACCACGGAATTCGGATATTCCAGTGCCTACAAAGAGAATACAGTTGGAATACAGAATCTACATAGTGAATTCCGTAATTTAGTTGCCATTTTTGTGTTATTATATTACCAAATTCACATAATACAGCTGTTATTAATAATTACACTAACAAACTTGCTTCAACTAATATTTATTGGATGGATTTACTCTTATCTCTAAAAAATTCCTCTAATTTTGTTTTTTTTCATTGTTTTTAGTTGTCTTTTATACAAAAATTCTAGCGTTAATACGCATTTTTATTTTTCTAAAAACCATAAATGTTTTAGCACACTTTAATACCACAGGCTATAGCTATATTGATTAGGATTAATTTCATATAAAATAAAGTTTGTTTTCCACACTTTTTTTTTTCTAGTAAAGTAATTATAGAGAGGGTTTATGTGTATTATTTACTTTTATAAAATAATTATTCATGTATAGATTTAATTGTTTTATATATATAATTGCCTTATATATTTTAATATTTTTTAATATGAAATTTGAGATATTTTTCTAATTATTATGAAAAATTAGTTCAACAATTATAAATTATATATTTTTTATATTCTTTTATAGAAATTTTTTTAAAAATTGGTTGAATTTGAAATTTTTTTTTGAGTATTCTAAAATAGAAAAATGTCAGCTTTTGAACATGTTTTTTAAATTTTCTATTATTTTCTTATAAATACAAAACTAAGAAAATTAAAGATAGAAAACTAAAAATAATTTTTTGTTAATGAACACACCCTAAAAATTTTGTTCACTTTTTGAATTTAGAAAAGTGTGGATTTTTCAGAAAGAGAATCTTATTACATGTTAGGAATCTCTTTTGATAATCATCCATGATTAAAACGTATTTTAATGTTGGAAAGTTGGATAGGGCGAACTTTATGTAACGCTCCCAAATTTATTTCATATAAATTTAATTAATAATTAGAATAACAACGAGATGAAACTTTATAAGTTTTGTACAAAAATTTATGGAGAAAATTTCATTTCAATGGATTAAATAGTCTAGTATATAACCTTGACAGGATACGTAACAAGCCGTGTACCACCCAAGAATTCCAGAAATGTAACTTGAATCAATTTTTAATTTATACGAGTAATTACACAGTTTGCACAGAACGTGTAACAAAACTTGTAATAGAATTGTTGACATAAAACTTAATTGTTTCGATTGAACACTCATCTAGACTCACACACACCTATCCTAAACCCTAAGAAACCTCTCCCCACAACTCCAAAACCCATTTTCCTAACCTAGAGAATTCATCCTATATTAAACCTTGCTTGGTTAATTATATTTAGATTTGTTATTTTATTGAATTTTTAAATGTGAAATTGTTGTTTGTTGTTTGCTTGAATGTTAGGGTAATATTACACTGACAAAAGAAGACTTACACTGACACAGGTCAAATTCTATAGTGATAACAAATTGTCCGTGAAATAATACAACAAGCTACATAAACATCCCAACAAGTACATGAACAAAGGCCACCAACTACACAGACGTTAAACTGATCGTATAGTTGAATAGCGAATCACAAAAAGGGTAATTTAACTACTTGGATTTTAAAGACCTCTTTTTATCAAAGGGAGACATCGATAGAATAGAAGACAAGAAAGAAAATGTGAACTAGGGTTAAGCGAGAGTTAAGATCGCGAATGAAGACAAGTAGCAGCAAGGATTTAGAGTAGACAGATCGATTGCAGCCAATTGTCCATGGAAATTTTTTGTGTTGATTGGGTTTTCTTTTGTTGCTTTTCTTTCTACTATAAACTTAACTCTTTTTAGGCACTTGGGTTGAGATGGAGCATTAATTTGTTTAGACTGGATATTGAGTTTTCTTAATTGTTAGATGATTATTGATTGATTGAGATTCGATTATGATTTATTTCTTTTAATGTTGATTGTTTGATTGTGCATTTATATTCTTTTTAATGTTGATTGTTTGATTGTGCACTTATGATTCACTATTAATTCGTATAGAGTTAATCGAGAGATCGAACATACGATAGATCAATCGTAATTGTAAAAAGTTGCATACAAATCTAGAGATAGATCAACATAAATCTTTTGAATTAAGGTTAAACTTAATAGTGTAATTCACAGATTGATAATATATATAGTAGTAATGAGTTTAACTTAAAAAGAAGTTTCAAGTTAAATTGGTTAACATTATATGTTGATTACTTCGACAGAGGAATTAATATAAGTTAAGAATTATCACGGTCCAATTACAACAACATCAATAATATAATTACCAATTAATAATTAAATAGTCTTTGGAAGTTCAAAAACCTAAGAGCTTCCTATTAATCTATAGTTTTTACCCCTTTTATTTTCTAGTTCAATTGAGTTAATAGTTACTTTTTTCTTAATTACATTCATTTCAACGTGTTGGCTAGATAACAACAAAGCAATTAGCTTGTACTCTTGTCCTTATGGGATCGACAATGATAGGTGCATTTGTCTATCTATTTTGGGGGCAACCTAGGATAGATTGCCATCAATAGGCATGAAAATGATTGGGTGTATTGCTTATCAATGCACTCACATAAATGTCATCATGAAGCACTTTACATTAGACGCGCAAGGGGCAAATGACACGTAGAGGCGCAGAGGGTGCATAGAGATAAAGACATCAAGCGAATGTGAATATTCGATCGCATTTGGGCGTCATAGAGATGCAAATATAAAAAATTACCCATTGAAAATTTTTCACAATAAACTCACATCCATTTGATGTCATGTACACTTGATACTTTTTTATATTTGCATCCCTTTGATGGCATCAAAGGGATGCAATTCCATAAACTATACATCATTTGCACCATATTAAATTGTGAGAAATTGATGAAAAGAATGTTAAAGTATAACAACTGTGATAATTCCTATGGGAATGAATTGAGTTTGAGTTGGAATTACAGATGAAAGGTGTGGCGTGATTGGTAGCAGGTGTGACTCTTGAATGATATGATGGAGCTTGTGATTTGTATGAAAATGTAGCTTAGATTGCGATTAATTATGATATACATGTTTTGATGATTGAGAGTCACTGCAAATATTGACTAAAATGAGTATAAATGATATGGAATGAATTTGTGACATGTATCTTAGGAAATATTATGGTTTTCAATACTCAACATTAATGTACTTAATTTAGGATGGTATATATTCGTTGAGTCAGCAAATCACCAAATTTCATTTAATTTCAAGTTAAAGAGTTATGAAAAAGAGATTGGCCAATTGAAACTTTGAAGACCTTCTCTCCTGTCTCCAATTGTTGTTGCATCATTATCTTATCATGCACTATTTTTTAATTATTGTAAAATATTGATGTTCAGATATTTATTCATATATGTGCATAAAAATGGATAATTGTATGATTTTTATAAGGATTGAAAGTGAGCAACTTAAGGATGCAGGGTATCACATAGTTTGCAACACGTGCTGCCCAAGTTGTGTGCGAAGTCATCTTATTACGATCTATTTTTGGATCCGTGACTGACATGTACTTTAACCTAATCTTTACATGAAATAGAAAGTGATTTAATCAGTCGTTAACTCAATGAGTATATATCTGTTATTAAATTCAATTCTAAACCTTATGTTACAATCTTATTTATTTGATTTTACTTCTTCTAATTGATTCTTTAGCTTCTATTTTATTTCTATACTTTGTCTTCTTTGACCATATATTTTTGCTACTATTGATATCCCTTGTTGTTTTACTAGTATTGATATTTCTCTGTTTTTATATTTTCTTACATAATTCTTTATCTTATATATTAGACAATACCATTTTTGATCAATAACATTATGTTTTTCTCTTTTTTACTTTAATCTTATGGTCTTTCCATTTTTTAATACTCTTATCTTTTAATAATGTACCTTAAACTCTTATTCACTATTCAAGTACTCTAGATGATGACAATATAATGGAAATTGAAAAAAAAAAGATAAATAATAAGGAGCAATTTGTAGAGAGTAAAGCAATTACCAGAGGGAGACATTCACTTATAGCAGATACCTGATATAAGATAATACTATCCATAAACCTTGTTTAGAAAATTCTATTTTTAATTTGGTACACCAAAATTTGTGCTTTATTTTGTTTGTGTCGAACTCGACTTCTGGTTAAGTCGAACCAGGTCGAATTTGCCTAGATGTTACACCCGCAATCCTCTAGAACTTGATTTTGCACCAAGCAACACAAAAAACAATCCGCACAAAACATGTTAAGAACCTTGTAGCTCAACTAGATTTCAAAATGCTACACACACTTTGAAACACAGGTTGAATAAACCGTGTAAGTTAATTCGAATGATTTTATCACAACACAGTTACAAGTACAGGCTTGCAACAAGTAGTATAATTTCACACAAATGTGACAGAGTGTACCAAGGTTAAGAATACAATTTACACAATCCATGATGTAAACCTTGTAATCCCACTGGAATAAATTTTATGAAATAGTGATGTGCACAGTTTGAAATACAGTTAGGTCAACCATGTAACACACCATGTGGCTTAAGAAAATGGTAAAATTTAGATAGAGATTGCATGGTGTAAAACACAATTTATACGAACTGTGTCACAAACCGTGTAAAGTGAGAAATGTGTAAAAATGAATGAGTTTATTTGATTCTAGTTGTAAGACGAATGTAGATTTTGGTTGTTATTATATGAAAGACTAATAGAGAGTTGGTGTAGAGAAGTTTTAATTTATAATGGTTTTAATATAGTTAAAGTTAGATATTAATTAGATAATTAACTGCATAATCAAAACTAAATAATAAACAACAATAGTATTAGAGTATAAGAGAGAGATGCTAAATTTGTGGTTGGTCATGAGGAGACAAAAAAATTCTTGGGTTATCACTAGGTATAACATTGGGTTCCCTTAGCGAGATGTGGAAGGCAGAACTAGTGACTAGAGTGAAGTTGTAACAAGGAATCTGTACTAGAAGGTGGGTTGGATCACCTACTTTTTAAGGAGAGGTAATACTTATTGAGTATTTTAGTTTGACATTGCTACTAAGCCAAAAAGAATGGAGCTTAGTACCTACAGGAAACCGTACTTATTGCCTATATATTTAATCTAGAAATATATTTATATTTTGTTTTGATGAATTTATTGAATTTTAAAAAAAAATTATTGTACATGTAGATTCAGTTTTCAATTTTTATGTATTCTAAATAATTAATATAATTTCTATATTTTTATGTTATAATGATTTTAGTATATATAAACGAATATTTAAACGAGTAATAAATACGTATGAATAACAATATTAGAGTATGAGACTGGGACAAATAATATATAAATAAATTTAGAATTAGAAAAACATGCACCCCAATTTGATAAACATTTTTGTTTTAGGTTTCAAAATAATTTAAACTCAAAAGCTAAAAGAAAAATGAAGAGCATTGAAAAATAAATAGTCAACTATTGATAACAGCAATGAACAAAAAAAATTTTAAAAAAATATATATGCATTAAAAGAAGGAATGAAAATGGCATAATTTATGAACAAGTGGTTTCTAATCTTCCACCATCAATCTTTCGTCTCAAATATGCTAAGCTACACTTTTTTTAAAGTCAATTATTTAGAGTAAGCTTAATCAAATTATACATTAAGGTAATATTAAGGGAAGTTAAGCTTAGTTTCCTATTTTATTTTTAGCAACTAATTTCTAAAATTTATGAGAGAATTAAGCTACACTTTTTTGAAAGTCAATTATTTAGAGTAAGCTATTTTATCTTCAGGTTCTATCATAGAATGTTGTAGTAGTATTTTTCATCAATCAACTCCCTCTAGACTTTATCTATAAGACTTAATAGAATAGCACTGACTTAATAGAATAGCACTGTGTGTACTTTTCTCAATATTGGCTTTGCACCGCTGTCAATTTTACTAGTAACTTCTCTTCACCTTATATACCTCAAGACCCAGAATTTACAAACATACCGCAATTATGCCTTTAATACGACTTATCAGGAATTTATCCAATCGCAGGGATTACGTCGTTCAGTTAATGCAACATACGTCCATGGACATTGAAACAAATAATTCTATTATGAATCATCAAAAAGCAGAAGTAAAAAACTTACAAGTGACAAGTACAGTCTTATAGGTTTACACAAAGCCACCTATAGAAAACCCTAGAATTAACCTAGTTTACCCATTGCGACACAATTACACACCTGGGTAACGTAAGACATGATCTTGCTTACGTCCGTGTAACACATAGCGACTTTAACATAACAACACAACTACTGGCACGACTATGACACTGTCCGTGTTACATTACACGGTTGATTACACACCCATGTAATTACCTATGTTATCCATTAGGACACGCAGTCCGTACTAACACGAAATGCTTCCAAATCATCTCAACCTTACACCAAACTTATACACCCTATGACTCTAAATTTCTCCCAAAAATCAAATTAACCCAACACTTTTTACATATATAATTATGAAAAAGGTACATATATAATTGAATATATATAGCTAAAGCCTGAATGCCAATTATTTTGTAACTTTTCTTATTGAAGAAACATTGGAATTTTTTGTGCAAAATAAACTAAGATCTAGTGTATGTAGAATGAAAAGGGAACGGTGAAGCTGACAATTTTCCACATAAATAACGTAATACAGAATTATTTCATATTTAAATAAAAGAAAAGTTCACATGGATGAATTGAACTTATTGATAATCTCCTATAAAACATCACATTCATTGAATTAAATTACTGAATTAAGCTTTGAACATTCAGCCATAAATAAATCAATGTCTTCATCAAACATATCGTAAACTTGTCGGGGCGGGACCAAGTCATTGTAAGACGTCCCTTTTAACGTCAAAAATACATACTAAGTTTTTAAGTACCTTTCTCTTTAAAACTGATTATAGAATATATATTTGTTTTATGCGATTTTCAGTATATTTTTATTGGATTCAATCTGAAAACACGTCACTCTTGCAAGCTTTTTTATTTGGCTCTTTGCAAATGCTCATTGTCCGTTGATTAATTGATTAGGTTCTACGTATCAATGAGTAGATGAGTGCGACCGTTTATATTCTTATAGTTTTGTTTACTGTACCATTTTTAATAGTATTGTCTCTTTTTATCGCCACATAAGAGGAAACGAAGAAACAATTGTACTAACTCGTTGATTTTTTATATATAAAAAATTTTTAACTTAAATATCGCGTCTCTTGTACATGGATAAGCTTATAACAATGGCCAAAGTTGAGTTTCTGTTTTTGGTTATAGCCATGGGCAAGAAATATAATATTAAAAATTAGAATTAGGTTAGGAAATGAGGTCCAAATATTTAAGCACTAACATGAATTTCCACAAGCATGACCTAGCTACTCATGATTAATAAAATGTAGATGAAATTGAAGCCACGCCACAAGTATACCTATAAAGCAAACACATCCATCATCCACTACATTCACTCTAATAATTTTGTTACTTTGTTAATGTATGGATTTGTTTTCAACTTTTATCTTAGTCTACAAAACATTTATGAGATGGTAATCACTAGTAGCAAGTAGAGTATAAGAGAGTGACATTTGATTCCGCATAAACACAACTCTAAAATTATTTATCTTTTTCTTCCTCTTAATTAATTTTATATCCTCTCAGTTTGTTTAACTTCTCAAATTATTGTATTTAAAGAAAATAATTAATACTATTAGTTTTTCTGTTAGTTTAGTCATAACAACATATTATACATCTCCCCAACACTTAGACTTCTAAATATATACTAATATTTAGCAAAAAAAAATAATATCCACAATAAATTAACAATATTGTATAAAACTTCAACACTTGTATATTATTTACTTAACCTACTCATGCAGTTTTATCTTTATTAAAGAATTCCTTGTTGTTATCAATTTGTGGATAAAATTAGACAGTTAGTGTTAGGGTGAACAAAAAACTGAATCAATCCAAAAAAATTTATCAAATCAAACTGACTCTAACTGAACAAATATTAAAATCGATAATTAAAATATGATGTTTTTCTAGTAATATTTCTAACAAATTTTGTCAGAAATTTCCTACATCGAAAAAGAAAATTCAGTCATTTCCATAAAAAAAACCAACAACAAAAAAGCTCAAACAAATTTTGTCACAAAATTCTGACATATTTCGTCGGAATTTTAGACGAAATATGTCAAAAAATTTTCAGTAAAAATATTAGATTTTTCTCACACCGATTCGATTGATTTGGACGGTATTGAACTATGTGTTATCATTAGGGGGTGTTATGATTTAAAATATGTTTAAAACATTTCAGTTTTACGTTTTTATAGAATCTAGCTCAAAATTACAACTGTTTATATTTTAGGTAATATTATTAATTCATTGCATGATACCATAATTTTTTTGCTAAATATTATCTATTTAGAAGTTTAGGGGTTGAGAAAAAATATAATATGTTGTTATCATCAAATTAACGGAAAAAATTAACGATGTTAATTATTTTATTTAAATACTATAATTTTAAAAGTTGAAGAAATTAAGAGGATACAAAAACAGTTGAAGAACTAGAAGAATAATGAGTTTAAGTTAGAGGGGTAATTTATGGGTGCTTCCGATTTGATTCTTAAAATTCATGGGTTACGCATTCACTTACGTGAAAATTTTGTTTAATGCGTCAAAATTTGTGTAAAAGTTTTAAAAATTTTTAAAATAGTAATACAAACTTCAATTAGTACAAAATTTCTCTATTTTTTTATTATAAAAATTAACAAGTATAAAAAATATAAATTGTACTAGAGTCTATTTTTTAATTAATAAACTCATTGCAAAATGATTGTTTTTATTTAATATTTGTTTTAATTAAATAATAAATATTTAAATTAATAAAATATTTTAAAAAATTAAAGTATAATTATTTTTAAATAATAAATGATATATAGAAAAATAAAATTTATTTATATATTAAAATATTCAATATAAAATTTTAGCTATTAAGAAGCTCAGAGTATTTGCAGGCATTAACCCTGACAAGTTTATGTTAAGTCAAATAATGACCACAATGCTTTCTTTTTTCTATAAAAATATGTAATCTTTTTTATAATTTTATTAAATAAATTATAAACAAATTGCTGGTTTAATAATTACGAAGCATTTGGTGGCATATACTAATTGGGCAAAGATATTTGAAACTGTATATTTGATGAAACACCTCCAAAGTTGGATGAATGTGACACCTGTCACGCATTTTCATAATGACCATTTTGGGTCTGCTTTGGTTAGGTAGAATTATTATTCAATATATTTTTTTTATATAAATAATAATTTATTAGACTAAAAATACGATAACCGACCAATGTGCAACCTCATCATGATGTCTAAAACCGACCATCTTATATTTATCTTTCTTTCAAAAATCTAAACTTGCATACTTCTCTGTACTTAATTAATTATCTTCTTTTAATCTTCCATTATTAATTTTTTTTTTCATTTATGTGAATTATATTAATTCCATTGCCATGATTAGACGAGTAGAAATTTTTATGGATTATTTTAATTAATTTAATAAAACATATAAAACAAAAAACGAATGTGAAAAAAGGAAATGTGAAGCATGACACGTTGGAAAGAAAGTGGTGGACCCCACGCTACATGTCATGGAAATTAGGTCAACTTAGGCAGTAGGAGGTGGAGTTTGACCAAGGCGCCACTATTTATTATTTTATGCGATCTAAACAATTCCTTCCTTTTTGTTTTTCTTTTTAATATTTAATTATTAGTACTTGAATAGTTATTTCGTCATCACACTTCCATCAACTATAGAACTTTTCTCACCAACGACAGGTTGGTGTAGTGGTAAAGTGTCCCATCGATTGGCTCTTCATTTTCTAAATGTTGCGGGTTCAAGCCTGGTGGAAGTGATTCTCGTGAGGGAGCTCTCATGCCTCTCGGAGCAGTCCGAAATAGTCGGGGTCCAATGTGACCACCGAATACCGAACGGTGTCGCCGACACAGCGAACAAAAAAAACTATACAACTTTTCTCATCACTCTTTCTGATTCAACTGCAAAGAGAATTAATCAGCATATTAAAGTACCTGATTTTCTGTAATGACGTTAAGAGAGAATATAGATTTTAATTTGTTGATTTGTCAAATTTTTTTGACATTTTTTATCTTTAGTTGGTGAATTAATTCAACTTTTTTTTCTAAATTTGTAAAAAATATACAGCTTGTCTCATCAATTTTCCTTTCATTCATTCCTACCCGCACGTATCTCTTTTCCTCAAAAAATATGTTAATGTCTTCAGAATATCCCAATTATGTAGTTTACTTTAA
>CANYCX013836917.1:0-12717 GCA_948193385.1 Breynia disticha f. nivosa
TCAAATGAATGTGTGAATGGTTGTATTTAGAATTTTCAAAACTATCTACTAAACTCATGATGTCCAAGATTTAATTGTCACCTTAGAAGAAATTATAGTTATAACATCATGTGATAGTTAAATTTTGGGTTTCAAAAGAGGAACTAACAAAATAGCACTGATCATCCTGACCTAGAGAGTGATGCAAGGATTTTGAGATCAGAAAAGTAATCTCTTCCTTACCAACTCGCAAGACTAACTTGTCGTCACTAACATCTATAATAGCCCTAGCAGTGGCTAAAAATGGACGACCTAAAATCAATGGTACCTCAACGTCTTCATCTATATCTAATATAACAAAATCAACAGGAAATATGAATTTATCCACTCGCACCAAAACATCCTCAATCTTTTCTCTAAGAAGCCTAACAGATCTATCAGCTAATTGCAAACTCATCCTAATAGGCTGTGGTTCACCTAGACCTAGCTACTTAAACATCTCATATGGCATCAGATTAATACTAGCTTCTAAGTCGGTTAAAGCCTTCTCACATACTAAACTACCAAAAGAGCGAGGAATAGTAAAACTCATTGGATCCTGTAGCTTTTATGGCAGTTTGTTCTATAAAATGGCAGAACACTCTTCACTCAGAGAGACAATAGATATATCCTCCAACTTGCGCTTGTTAGACAATAGTTCTTTCAGAAATCGAGCGTACTTGGGCATCTGCGCTAAAGCCTCAACAAAAGGAAAGTTAATATGTAACTGTTTAAATATGTCGAGAAATTTACCAAACTACGTGTCCATGCACTCTTTGTTCAACTGAGCCGGATAGGGGATCCTGGGTTTGTATTCTGGAAGTGGCTCCTTGGTTGTGGTTTCTGATGAAGTTGGGGTCGATTTCTCTTCATCGACTGGCAGACTCGTATTCTTAGTAGGTACCTGCACAGATGTGTAAGACGATTTATTCTTAATAGGACTTGGTACCTGAGGGAGTTCTCGACCACTCCAGAGCATGATAGCTTGAACATGCTCTTTCGGATTAATCTCTGTGTTGCCAGGCAAGGCCCTTGCCTGTCTTTCTGAGATTACCTTTGCTAATTTCCAACTTGCTTCTCTAAGTTGTGGAGGGATGCTTCTATGTTTTGCATTGAAGCCTTCACTGTCTAAAAGTGAGTATCAGTAAATTGAATGAATTTGGACAAGATGTCTTCCAGATTCGCTTCCCACTCTGCTGGAGGAGCCTGTTGTTGCTGAGGTTGTTGTTGTTGAAATCTTGGGGTTTGGTTTTGCTTCGTTCCTCCTCAAGAAAAATTAGGATGGTTCCGCCATCCGTGATTATAACTCTAGCTGTACGGATTGTTCTGTTGTTGTTGAAGTGATTGGCCCTAATAGTTGGCGCGTCATTACATTCTTGCGTGTCTGGACTATCCTCTTGAGAAGCCGCCTACATGACAGAATTAGTAGAATTAGAAGAGGGCAAAGAAATGTTGTCAATTTTCTTACTCAATCCCTCCACTTCTGTGGCCAATGCAGTAACAACATCCACATCATAAAGTCCTGGTCGACGTGTTGGTTTAGCTCTGGCAGCTCCCCATTGATAGTTATTCATAGCCATCTATTCAATGAGTTCCGAGGCTACCTCTGGAGTCTTACTGTTCAATGTTCCCCCAGCTGCTGCGTCTTTAGATTTTCTAGTTCTTAGGTTTAAACCGTTGTAGAAAGTCTAAACCTGCATCCAAGTGGGAAGACCATGGTATGGGCACCTTCGGAGTAAGTCCTTGAACCTCTTCCATATGTCGTACAGTGTTTCTAACTCCAGTTGAGCACATGAGGAAATGTCATTCCTCAACTTGGTTGTTTTGGCTGGTGGAAAGTACTTTGCCAGAAATCTCTCTGCCAAAACATTCCATGTATCAATAGATCCTCGTGGCAATGAGTTGAGACACTGTTTAGCACGTTCCCTCAAAGAGAAAGGGAATAGCATGAGTTTGATTGCGTCGTCTGAAGCCTTATTGATCTTGAAAGTGTCACATATTTCCAAAAATTTGACGATGAGAATTAGGGTCTTCGTCTTGTAAGCCATCAAACTAAACATACTGTTGGACCATCTAGATGATATTCGGCTTGATCTCAAAGTTGTTAGCCGCTACTGTTGGTCGGACTATGCTGGATGTAGTGCTCATCATATCCGGCCTAGCATAGTCGAACATGGTTCTTGGATTTTGGTTCGCCATGGCTGGAGTTACTGAGTGCTCTGAAGCTGAGTCGCTTTCGCTTTTGAGATCAATTTTGGTTTCCTTCAATAGTTGTTCGCGACAATGAAGGAGGACTATGCGTTCGATTTCAGGATCAGTTTTGACAAGGTTTGAATTGTCACTTCTGGCCATAAACTACCTGTAAACCTACAAAATTGTCAATAAAACACACAAACAAGCGTAAAATCTAGTGAAAGAAAGAAAAGAACAGAAAAGAAAAGAAAAACAAAAGAAAATGATTAGAGTAATAATTAAATTGAGTTCCTAATATTGAACCGTCCTTGCCAACGAAGCCAAAAACTTGATACGCCCGAACGGTACTAAAACCACGGCTCGCTAGGCAAGTATACCTATCGAACAATAGTATAGCCACCGGAGTATCGAGTGTCGATCCCACAAAGACGGTTAAGTAATACTGTCAATTTAACTTATTATCTAATCTAACAAAAAGGGTTGTGCGAATTAAAATTAAGAACTAAAAATAGAACAGTTAAAATTGGAATGGATCAAAACAAATAAGAGAGCAACTATCATAAAAGAAGTTGGTAAATTCGATTAGGAAAAGGCAGATACCTAGACTCGACTCATCCTAAGATTTCATACGTGTATGATCCGACCATTATTGAAAGTTAATGAATATTGGACCGCGAAAACATCTACTTATGTTAAAATATCTCTCGATTAAATTAACAACTAAGACTAGGTTGATTAGTCAAAATCTCTTTTAAACTAAAACCCCTAATCCAGCTTTACCATTCTATATGTTTCTCTATTAGCTCTACACTAATAAAGAGAAGTTATGTATTTCTATCTCTAGAACCACAGACAACTTCTTTCAACCATGCAAGACCTAATTCAATTGAAAATTTCTCAATTAATCAAATTGAAGTCAAGACCTAATTCAAAATCAGGCAATTTAAAGCACATGGTTGAATCTTAGTAATTTCATTAAAACAATAATAAATCAAAAATCATAACACGTGATCCATCATATGACTCGTCTAATCTAGATATTCATTCAAAGTTTAGTTCATCCTAAGGCAAAGAAAGTAACTAAGACAAAAGATGTCCAATAAAACGGGAAAATAAACCATTGAAATCTCTTACAAAGGTCAATAATCCTACGGTCTATGTAGAAAATCTGTTGTGTGGTTCTTTCTTGGCTCGAATCTCCGCATTCTTTGGCTGGGTTATCTCCTTGGCTGTCTGATGGCTCCAATTCTCAAGCTCCCCTTTATTTTCTTTTTAAAAAATATCTATACTTGAGCCCTAATTCAGCAAGAAATAGTCGGGAATGACCCTTTAAATGGGCTAAAAATAGTTTCGCAAGTCGTTTGTGGAAGGTCACTGTGCATTCATTCAGGTGGAATGGTTTGGGGAACGGACATTGTAGGCCGTTCTCCACCCTGTTCTGTTCTCGACATCATTCAACTAGCATCGCACGGACTGGGGAACATTTTGAGGTAGACCATTTCTCATCTCGTTCAGACTTTAAATCATTCCAGTAACATCGAACAGACTGGGGAATGTTTTGAGGTGGACCGTTTCTCATCTCGTTCGGACTCTAAAAAATTCCAGTAGTGTCGAACGAACTGGGAAATGTTTTGAGCTATCCCGTTCTTCATCACGTTCTAACTCTCAGATCTGCATTGAAACTTCTTGGAAGTAGAACGATTTGGCGAATAGCTTGAATTGCCCGTTCGCCATACCGTTCGATTCTTTTGCTCGCGTAATTATCGTTGTTTTACTTCGTTTTGACCTAAATTCTGCCCTTTTACGCTCGAAGTTCCACAATTGATCTGGAGACACAAAAATAACAAGAATTAAGCCGAAATAATGCTCGCTTAGCCAAAAAACATGATAAATGTCATGAAAATAGATATAAAATATAGGTGAAAAATGACATTTATCACGGTTATATTTTTCGAGGTGTTTCATATAAGATACTTTTAGGTAAAAATTATATACGATACACAGTATATATGCATTGTCTATTTGGAAAAAAATGTACTTTTTAAGAATAGAAATCTTAATTTCAAAGTATATTTAAACGAAATAATAATAATATTAAAAAAAGAAAAGAAAGCGTGATGTATACATTTTCAAAAACCGAAATGAAAAATAATTTATACTATACATGTGAATGATAAAAACCGAATGAAAATTATAACCAAACAAAAAAAATAATTTAGAAACAATTAAACGAACAGAAAATAGAAATGAAACAAAAGAGTAAAGTAAAACAAAAAAAAATTGGGAAAATTGCTAGAAAAAATAATCCTTCACATGTGGGAAAATATCTAAAATCTGTGAAAAAAATATAAAACAAAATAAATTAAAGTAAAAATTTAAATAAAAAAAAGATAAAAATATGAGTTAACTTAATCCACTTTAGAAGGAATAGATTTAGGTTTCTTCAGTTTAAAAACCTGAAATTTTTTTTAAAAACATGTTAAAAAATAAACAAAATTAATGAAATATATAAATTCATGCCTCAACATGCTCAGGTTTTTTCAAAGACAAAATCAACCTCAACTTCTTGTTCATACTCACTTTCAGAAGAAGATTCATCATTTTCAATGTTTGTAGATGCTCTAGCGAGAGATAGCTGATAAATGAAAAAAAAAAGCAAAAACAGTGAACAAAACAAATTAACATATAAAAAGGAAAAAAAAGGAATAAACGAAAATTACTTTTGAAGTTTTGGAAACACTTGGGGACGTAGAAAAATGTGGAAAAACACTTTTTTAGCATTTTTAAAGAAGTATTGAGTTTTTCATGATATTAGAAGTGATGTTACGGTGATTTTGACGAGTTTGGCCATTAGAAAACAAAAAAATAAATGAAAGAACAAAAGAGAAGAAGCTGAGAAGAAAAGAAGCAAAGAAGAAAGAGAATGAGAGAAATGGTGTTGAGGAAAGACAAGGAAGGAAGGAGAGAGAGAGGGAGAGCTAGGCTGAAAAAAGAGAAAAAGGAGATGAAATGAAAGATTACGGCAGGAGAAAAGAAGCAAATGTTGGTGTACATAACACGAAAATCAGATGCATGTATTGTAACGCCCCGAAAAAATGAAATCAAAAACTACGCAAAAATTAGACAAAATCTGCAGCAGAAATGAGATTAGAAACGGGTATGGGAAATCGTTCCCAAAACCGTTCTTGCCGCAGGAAGAAACTTTGAATTGAGCGCCGAATTGTGCAGAACGAAATAGCAAAACGGTTTGTGAAAACCGTTTTGAGCGGCGGGATTTTAAAATAAGATATGTATCTTGGAAAGGAAGAGAGAGGGATGACATAATCCACCTAGCCTTACTTTTCAACCAAACCCTAGTCGTTTTCAGACTCTTGGAGACCCTTCAAACACTTTTCCAACTCAAAAATCTTCCTCTCCTCATCTCTAGATCCAAAACTCCGACAAGAACCACCTTGTGGGCAAAATCGTAAGCCAAGGATCGCTTAATACGAGGTAAAACTTGTAGTTTCTGAGATTTTGGGATTGTAGGTTGAGCATGGATTGTTGAAATGGGTTTTGGTGTAAGACATTCAAGAGAAAAGTATTTTAATGGAGTTTTGGGGAAAAATTTATAAAATGTAAGAAGGGGATTGTGGATAACAAGGATTTTGTTCATAAAGGTGTGAGCTTTGAGAGTATTGGTGGTAAAAAGGGGGGGTTAGTAACTTGAAAATGTGTTGGAACAATGTAGGAACCGTTGAGCGAGATTTGGATCAGACGTGAGCAAGTGGGCTTGCGCGGAATTCGAAGTAAGTGCACTTTTGTCACTTACTTTAGGAGGTTGTGCCTCCATATGGCTGATTATATGTGTTAAGGAGTGTGAATCGTGCATTTTTAATAGTTTTTAGTTCAATGTGGTATGGTATTGTTGCTGTGTAAGTAAGAATGATGAACCATGTGTTTATGTGATTGGTAACATTGAAACATTATTGTGGTGAGTACTATGCAATTGAGAAATGTGGTTAAGGATAATGGTTGGTGTTTTGAATGTGTTTGATAAAAATAAAAAGTGTATGGAAATGTGTTGTGGTGAATTTGAATGGTTATGAATGCTTCGTTTTGAGAATGAGTACGTGGTGGAATGTAATACGTGTGAAATGAATTGGTTATGCGCTTATGAGATGTGACTCACGGGAGGTTGTGAAGTATGAGTGTATGCAAAACGGTTGTATAGGCGTTAAGGAAATCTTAATGAAAATGAATTGTGAATTGATCACAAGTATATAGAAATGGTTAGTGGCATGTGTTGTGCATTGTGTTTGATGATGACATTGTGCTGTTGAGGCATTTGGAATGTGTTACATTTCATTCATTCATGTTACATGTACATGTGATGAGCATCACTGTGTGTTCATAAAGGGGTATTGTCAATCGAGCGAGAGCTCAAACAAAAGGGGAATTGCCAATCATGAGAGTGAATTCTCTCACGTGCACGTTAAATGAATTAAGACCCCGGGGCATGCATTTGTGTGAAATGCATTGACATTCATAATGGCATATATTTGCATTTGATGTTATGAATGTTCGATTGACGATTTTGAATGTTGCGAAACTTGATGTTGGAGATGTGAAATGATGTGCTTGTTATGGATATGTTGCTTGGATATAAGTTGAAAATAAACAAGGAATATTGTGTGAAAGTATATGGTTTGAAACCTTGAATTTGCGTGTGTGAAGTGTGGAATGTCGATTGAATGTGTCAAACATTTATGTGGGAATGAAAAGAGTGATGTATGTGAATTGTCAAGTGTGGATGTTGCTGTGTTCTGTGTTTTGCAGGTCAGAACAGGATTGGAAACGGGTATGGTAAACTGTTTCCAAATCCGTTCTGATTCCAAAACATTTCAGGGAAAGGAGGAACGAGTTCCAAAATGGGTTGTTAAACCGTTTCTAAAATCGTTTCCATTCTAGAGTGTTTTGCGAAGATCAAAACGGGTTCCAAAACAGGTTAATAAAATCGTTGGAAAAACCATTTCTATTCCAGAAAGTTTATGAAGGTCGAACTGGGTTAGGGAACGGTTTATGTAAACCGTTTCCAAATCTGTTTCAGTTCTAGAGAACTTTAGGATGAGTCGAACGGGTTTAGGAAGGGTTTGCGAAACCCATTTCCTAAACCATTCTCGTTCATTCCGCAGAGAACTTGAGAGGATAAAGATTGCAAATTGAAATAACTTATCATGAATTAAACATAATTAGGCTTAGGGCCTTTATCCACATAATACTTTATGAGATGTAGTAGTTAGAATTTGTTAGGGTGTTTTCCCTAAATTCGATAACATATTAATAAAGGTTGAACTGGATAACTTAGGGTATTTACCTTAATTCCCTTTATGCTAGTGACCTAAAAAAGAATTAGTTGAAGAAGTGAATGATCTGGAATGAGTTCTCTAACGATTAAAAACTCCTAAAGGATTATGTTGACATGGCAACAGTGAGCCATTACGGAAACTAGGCGCGAATGCGGCTTTGTGTTTCATGAGCACACCCGCATTCCCCTACGCATTAGCTTAACAATACTAGGATTTCACTTACTTAGTATTTCTATATACTCACCTTTATTTTGCTGTTGAATGTGTGCAGAGCGGTAGTAGAGCACTCGGGACTTACTTTTTGGGCGGGCTCAGGTGGTGATACGTGACTGCTTAGGTTGGCTCCTAGCTCGTATTTTGAGGGTTTTGTGTTTATACCCTTTTGTACATCTACACACATAGGAGTATAGAAAGTCGATGTTCATGCATTGTTTTAAACCATAGCCGCAGCTTCTGCATATGACGATGTTCCTTTGTATAAACTTTATACAGGCCGAGGTTTAAAATGGAATACATGTTTATTCTTAATTTTACCTTGTGTGATCGGATTATCTATTTCAAAAAAAAAGGTTGCCAAAAATGGGTATTTACACGAAAAGGAATTTACGCATTTTAGGCTCCACATGTACAGTGAAATACGGCTGAACATAATTAGTGCGACAAATGAAGCGGCAAAATTAAAAATATATGCGTGAAAATTGAACGACCAACAAAATGATCTCCTCTTCAGAAGAAAAAATGGATTAAAAAATGGACTGAACTATAACAAAGATAAAAGAAAGATATGCACTTTATGGACAGAGTTTTTTCTTTTTAGTTAATAATTAATATTAAGGAGGTCGGTTCAGTCCAGGAGGCTAGTTTGAAACCCGGACTCGCTGAGGTTCACATTCACACACTTTAGTTTTTTTATGAAATTACACAGCAAGTCAGGCGCTTTCGCTTGGTACTAATAGCCTATAGGAGTAAAGAGGGCTCTGGAGAGGCGTGCAACTCAATTACATCGTTAAAGGTGGCTTTAAAGCCTCATATCGCACTACCAGGCGGTATGAGACATTACCCACGCCTAGGGATTCTCAAGCTGTGGTTCGCCCTGTCCTTCCCTTGCTAACAGGCCCAAGTCAGTAAGCATTTACCCTTGATCGCTTCAACCGCATTCGCTTAAGAACAATAAACTATATATTCTATTACCCTCGTTAGGAGAAAGAGAGTGCAAATAATCCGCTTATCAGCCTCTTTAGTGGATACACATTAAAGGAAAATAGAGCCTCCTCCGCTTGTTACACAATACTTGCCCCGTGAAGGGAAAGAGTCGTTGGGCTAGGCGTATCGCATCTCACTCCCCTGATCACAATAAGGCATCCCTAGCACCTGATCCCTTGCGCACCTCACCTCCTTCATGAGGATGATCTACAGGATTCATTGCAAGACCCTAAACAATAGGGCGTCCGCCTAACACCGGCTTTATCCTGTTTTGTTCTAAGCTTACGTGCACCATGGTTGGGATTGAAAACTATACCAATAGTAACTCGGCATCGGGAATCAATGAATTTTTCCAACACCCGAAGGGAGCCGCACAAGCCTAAGAGTGAGTGTAGGGGTGCAGGTTACTTCATTATTTTAGCAAAAGTTCCTGCGGCTCTAATCAAGATATAATTTTGAATCCGTTTCGTGGTAAATAGACTAATCTTTTTCCTAGAAAGAACCAATCGGTATACAATAATTTCATAACAACTGCTCTTTACACAAGAATGATCCCCGAAATAGATTCAGGGGGGTTGTTGAATATGGGTCTTCAATTGCTTATTGAGTGCGAGTCCGAGCCATTAGTCAACAACCTCATCCCAGTGGAAAAGGGTCATAACAATCCTATCCTTGATAGCAGCTTCAGAGCTAGCCAAGGGGTGCCAAACTGTCTGATTAAGTGAATGCTAGCAGGTTGAAAGCATCGATTATGGACAGAGTTGCTGATAATTCTAGGCGCTAACTCCTTCAATTAGACCTTTTGCAGTTATGTCTAGATAGAATTTCTAGAATATCACGATAGAACTTGTAGAGTGAAATTGGGGTTTATCCATTCTTTCCACCACTCTGTGAGACCACTTGACTAGGATAGGAGAGTCAGGCCCAGCTACAAATACCTTTAGAAGAAGATAAGAAGTGTGAGCAAGTTGGGCTTGGGTCTTCGTAGTCTGAGGCTCTTGCTTTTCTTTGAGATCAGAACAGACAATAACTGCCGAAAAGAAGGCGGCACCGGGGACATCTCAGAAGGAAAGCCTTAATGCCCTTACTTATCTTATCTCTCTTATGAAAGATCTAGTTACCGTCACGAGGACTCATACTCTTGCGGCAGAAAGGATAGCAGTCTTTTATCCAACAAGAGTCAATTGAACAGCGGATAGGAGTACTAACTTAAGCACCGGTAAGACCACACCAACACCGCTTCCTGATTTAATTGCTAGTCCTCCAACACCGGCTACAGGTTTTTCTCCAGAGAAAATAAGAGGGGATATTCCAAGAGCATATAATTTAGAAATTAGCAAAACACTACCACCGGTTACTGTAAAAAAACTAGCAGCGGTTAGGGATTCACTTCCTCCTTTCAAATGGTGGGCCAGCGTCCTTTTCTCGTCCGTTAGCAAAAACGAACCTAGATGCGGGATGCCTTAAATCGACCAAGCCATTCAATGGCATCGGTTTCTCTTATAGGACAGGTAAGAGAGAAGACTGGTTACGCCAAGAGGAACACACCAGGATCTGTCATTCCATCCGCGCGCACCGGCCTATTTTAACTAGTTTAAAAGAAAAGGCAGTGTAGCCCGGGATAAGTTGAATCTGTTTATTACTTCTATTTGAACTACTCCGAAGTTTTTGCACAAACAGAAGACCTATTCAACAAGTGCTAATGCAGTCGGTCACATCTTCTCTGTAAGAGACAGCTTCGGATAAAAGAGCAGCTTGCCCCGAGGTCGGTTCCTCAAAGCCCTATATTTAACTAGACTACCCTTGGCTACCTTTCACTAAAAAGCTATCAATCAAATATATAATCAGAATTGATTGGGCGACGGCATAACATCTACATAGAGTGACCTCAATAAGAGCCAGCCTTGGTCTTGGCAGCAGCTCCATCCTTATTCACACTAGAGTGCGCCTCACAACCTTCCTTCCCCACTGCGTTGGGTGGCTATCCTTGAATTCCTCTCCCTCATTCTATCGAATTTCCCTTCTCAAAAGAGTAAAAACCTGCATCACAACCTCGTGACTTTAGCAACTTCGGGACCTTGAAGCCCGCTCTTGACTTAGCAGTCTTCTCATCACTATCGGCCAATCGAAAAAAAAAAGGCAATAACCTCGAGTTAGACCAAACTCAACTGACTCCTAAGGCTCTCTTCACAGCTAAACCTGGAGAAAGAAAATAGAAAAGGGAGTCTTCACCTTCGAAAGCATACACCCACGATCCTCTGTCTATCTATAGCTCTGAGTCGACTTAGGAAACATAGAGAGAAGCTGGACTTTCCTCAACCAACAAGGAAAGTGAACTCTTCTTGAATGGCAAACAACGGAGAGTGAGATGAAGTGGAAAGCTTCAGATGCCTACCAGTCTATTTAAGGCTATAAGGCCTATAGGGCTAAAGAGAATGCCCTAGGAAAGCAGGACTTAGGCGATGGCATCACAGCAGCACCAGTGACCCAACAAAGTATATGGACCGGCCTCCCTCTCCACATGAGCCTGCAGATGTCTTTCTCAAGTATCTTTCTGATGCAAGCAAGAGCTTGGGTAGTAAAGTACGGAGTACTTGGGCTTTGAAAAGGAACAGTTAAAGAAGGATAAGGAAGTGGCATAGCGATCCCCCTGAGGTAGGTTACCGACCCAGACGAAAAAACCACATAGGAGGGACTTTGTAGGATCTAGCTAATCAATATGGTACTTTCCTTCTATCGTAGGTAATAGGTTTTTGCATCCATAGAGGTAATTTGATAGGAGGGAATATCTAAGGTCTCCATAGGCAGATCTCTATACAGAGGTTACCAGCCATATGGGTAAGTTTCATACCGCTTTTTCTAGTATACTACTGATTAGTAAGACTTCCTATGCGAGAAGATGAAAGTAAACTAGTTATTGATATTGATAGCAGCTGATATGCGGGAAAGAGCTAACAGGGGCTGGAAAGACTGACTCTGCGTAGATTGCTCCTGCAGTCCTTGACTTTGGGGCTAGGTTCGGGAGTAGCTCACTGATCATCCCTTTGCTACAGATGAAGTTAGGTTCACGGAGTTTATCCTTTCAAATCAGAGGGAAAGTCTCTAAAGGCTGGGGGTGACTCCTCCGAATACTTCATGAGCTAATCTGCCTCCCCGTGGACTAGTTCGATTCCAGTTTGGGATACATAGGTTCTGTATGTCAGGAGGGGTGAAAGGCCTTTGCCCTTGCCACGAATGCAGAAGGGCGAAGCACAGATAGAGATGGAGCAGAAGTCCCAATGGCTGACTTACTGGTTTGAATGATAGTTGACCAAGAACTCCTACTACCACTAGCACCGGGCAGGTCATACTATAAGAGCCCCCAGAAGGAGACGAGGAAGATAGTGTGCGTAGATCAAAGCAGACCGGCCAGGTTATCAACAGGGGAAGGGGCAGTGTCGATGGCAGCTTCGATTACGGAGAAGTCAATAATCAATGATTATGCGAAGGGTCCAGCATCGTGAGCAGGAGTCACTAAGAGGAACGAGGGCTGTCCAAGGCGTGTGTTAGCTTACTCGTTAGAAGTTGCCACAACAAGCAGAAAGGGGCCATTCGATGTCTATTAAGTGAAGAGACTGGATGGATGCGTCCGCGGGGTATGCGGGTGCTGATGTTCGTGCTCTATTGTCCTGCTGTTCTCATGGGGATGGGGGAGGGGAACAGCTCCCTCTTATTAGAATTGTCGTGCTGCCTATTGATATTCCTTACGTTAAAACTATAGCTTAGTTCTGGGTAGATGGGTTGGGCTAGCCACATAGGTACGCCCGGGCCTCTGAGAGTGACCGACCTTGGCACCTTCCCTCATTCAGTCCCCAACTAGAGTGTGCTCCCTACCCAATGACTCTATTCCTGAGCTGGAAACATCCACTTGCTTATTTAGTTTAGAGCGCTTCCGGAGCGAGATCCCGGTAGGCCT
>CANYCX013838109.1:0-11581 GCA_948193385.1 Breynia disticha f. nivosa
GGCATGCCCTAATTCACTTTTTAGCACACGTTGTGCCTGTGGCACGCCCAACTCCACATCTGGCACACCCCATGCTCTCGGCACACCCTGTGCCATTTTCAAAATCTTGGCACGCCCTTTTATTTCAAAATCCTTACTTGCGTTAATTTTCTAACCTAACAATTTATACGTTTTTAATTTGACTGAATCATTTTACTTTTAGTTTTCATTCTTTTATCAAGTAACTTATCAATGTACTTAGTCATTTTAATTATTCCTTCATCTAAGTGCTTAAGGATGAGGATGTTACAATTCTTCCCCCTTTAAAGAATTTCGTCCTCGAAATGCCTATCTATGTACCATTTCATATTCTTACATCTAAATTCTAATTGTCCTAGAATCCTCTATGCGATCTAGATTAGTATAACCAGCAATGCTCGTACCATCACTCTCAATTCAAATACTCATCACTGCTAACATATAGTTCATATCACCATACACTCATAATATCTATTTCCTAAAAAATCATTCCAGATACATGCTGGAGAAAATTTTCTATCATGTAAATCTATTTTCCATCATGTGATATACCTCCAATCATAATATCCTCTAACACAACCTAATCATAAACTTTCTGCTCTTTTGAATTAATATTCAACTAATGCTAAATCTTTTCTTAAATCTAATATGTAACATTCTTAAATCTAATATGTGTTAAACACAGTAATGATATAAGCACTGTAGATACATTGTTTACTATCACTGAAGTTATTCTAAATCATATAATTTCAAATCAAGTATTCTTTTTCCTGTAGCATAGGGGTCCGCTGCTTCTTCTCTTTCTGTTATCTAGGGATCATATCCCTACTCTGATACCAAAATAAAACGTCCCTACTTTTATTTCGCATTTAATCATATAATTAAACATTTTCTTATTTTTCTCTGATACCAAAATAAAACATCCCTACTTTTATTAACATGTAATCATGTAATTTAACGTTATGAATGCGGAAGAGTTTTACAAATGTCTGGCTGTAGAGAGAGGAAGTGCTAAGGAAGGGCAGCTGACCCACTTGCTTGACTATCTTTTGTACCTATTCAATTTAATCCGTATAAATCCACCATAATATCGAGCATTAGTCGATCTCCATATTTTCCTTCGACTAAATCTATATATCTTATTCTCTCGACTCTGGTCTCTCGCTCATTTCTGTCTATATTTCCTCTCTGTTTTTGTCTTATTTTCTATTAGTCGAAAGCCCTATTTATTGGAAAATTTAAAGAAATGTCAAGCCCACGCTTGTTTGGCATGCCCTTGCCAATTTACTTGGTCATTACTCAATTTTTTAAAAGTTAACACCTATCCAAACTGATCCAACACGACCTCAATTTATTTGGCACGCCCTGTGCCATTTTTGCTTACTCATTATTCAAGTTACGAGGCTTACATACATCTGCCACATCAATTAAATCAATGGCACGAACTCAATTCAACTTGACATGGCTTGTGCCTAAATTCACTAATTGGCATGGTTCAAACATGTGGCATGCCCTAATTCACTTTTTAGCACACATTGTGCCTATGGCACGCTCAACTCCACATTTAGCACACCCTACGCCCTCGGCACACCCTGTGCCATTTTCAAAATCTTGGCACGCCCTTTTCTTTCAAAATCCTTATTTGCATTAATTTTCTAACCTAACAATTTATGCATTTTTAATTTAACTAAATCATTTTACTTTCAGTTTTCATTCCTTTTTCAAGTAACTTATCAATGTACTTAGTCATTTTAATTATTCCTTCATCTAAGTGCTTAAGGATGAGGATGTTACATTGAATAACCATATACCTAATATGGTATTTTATTATGGATATGGTAATGGACTTGTGTAGGTTGTGAATGATGTTATGTTGGCTTGGGCCACGAGTTGGCCGTGTATGGTATGTGTGGTCATATAATTATGAGTATTATGAGGAGATGAGCTTTGAATGTTTGAGTTTGTGATACGATGATTTAATTCAAATGGTTCATATGAGTGTTAAACTCTTTGTGAAAGTGTTAATTATTCATAAGAATGTGGCCTCAAGGCATGTTATGGTTATTGTGATGAACTTGTGTGAGTAATGAATCATGTGGAACATTCATATGTATGTGATATTGTGTAATTGATAAATGGAATTCAAAAATGCATGTATTGCATTCATAAATGTCATTATTGGCATTGCATGAGTAAGATTGTATGTTCATGTTTTGAGACAATAAAAGGAAGACGAGTTGTTTTTTGTATGATAAAATGGGGAATTAGCCCAATTGTGAACAAAAGAGCATTGCTCTTGTTGTTGATTTAAAGCGGAATTTATCCCTAATGAGATTTGATGCCCAGCGAGAGCTCGATGCCGGGCAAGGCCCGGGAAAAAAAGCAAGCAAGAGCTTGACTTGTGAATGGTAAGGCAAGATGTTCTTCCCTAGAAGGCGAGTTGTTCTTCCATATGGATAAAAAGGGGGATTAGCCCAAATGAAATGAAATGAAAGAGAGAGATCCCTCGAGTGAAAAGAGAGGGCAGAGGCTCTCTAGTTTTATGGATTGTTGTGAGACCCCAGGGCATGTTGTGTGGAAATGCATTAGCATTTCATTTGCATTCAATATGCATGCATGATATTGGTTGTATGGAAATGAATGTTCTGGATTATGGTTGTGATACGAGTTTGACTTGTGATTTATCAATATATGCATTATTATATGAGTTTCATGGAATGATTATGTGTTGTATGCTTTTATGTGGAAATGTTTTAGGTATGGAGATTGGATGTTGATTAGTTTTGGAATGATGGTAATGTGTTGTTTACGTTCTTGAATGAAAATGAGTATGTAGACTCCATAAATATTTGATTTGAGGAGACTTAGTGGATTGTATGAAGTGTAATTGATTTAAAACGGAATGATGAATATGTGGATGATTGTGTTCTAATTACGTTGTTTGATCAAGGATGTTGTGTGTGGCTATAAGATATGTGAAATGGATGAATAAGTGGTTAAGATGGTTGGTTTGATTTGCTTGAATGGTGTATAAAGTGTGGAAAATCTGTGTAAATGGGATTTGGAATGACTTAACGTACGTTAATACAAGTATTAACGTATGTTAAAGGTGAATAACATACGTTACCTTGCTGGTAACATACGTTATTCTTGGTCTGGGAAAGTAGGAAACTTGCTAATGAATAACGTACGTTAGGGTCAGGTTAAACGTACGTTAATTGTGCCCAGAAACCTAGTTTTAACTAGAATAACGTACTAATGCATATCTGAAGTAACTATGTTAACTAGGATGAGTTCCCTAGCAATTCAAGCACCGAAAGGAACCGTATTTAACATGGCAACGACTAGCCATTTGAGAATTAAGGCATGAACATGACATCGTGTTCCATGAGCACGCCCGTGCTGGCTAAAGATTACCCTGCACTTCATCTTAACAACAATAGGTTTATCACTTACTGAGTATTTTTATATACTCACCCCTGTATGTTGTTTAATGTTGTGCAGGGTGACAGGGATTAGTGAAGGGACTACGATTTTGGCAAGGCTAAATGGTGCAATACTGAAGATGGTCGAGCTCCTAGTTTTTGGGTTTTGCTTATGTGTATGTCTATGAAATTTTAGTATAGATGAGATGTATCAACATGACATTTAAAACGTTTTTCCATTGCTTCAACGTTTCGATTCTTATTTTATGTATGAACAACATTGGTCTTTATTAAATGATTTGAAAACTCTACTTTTACTTTCTTCTCTCTCTCATACTTATCTGTTTTAAAAAGAAAAAAAATGGTTGCCAAAATCGATATTTAATCGAAAATGAGTTTTACGAATTTGGGGTTCACAGCTTAGTTTTGGCATGACCCACGCTTCGATGTTCAATGCCTTGACGGGTTCTTAATTTAGGAAGGCAATTCGCTTGACTTACTATTTTCGAGATTAAATTGTTTGATATTCGACGGCTTAGCATGGCAAACGCAGATTCGACATTTGATAAACGTTCGCATTCAATCATCAACGTGTATAAGCATGCAAGACTAAGTGCAGAAAAGTAAATGTGCAATCATTGTGATGCCAATTTTTTAAAGGTTCATTTTCAAATAAAATCGATTTTTGCACCTATTTTTTTAAAACATAATTTGTAAGAGAGGTAAGGTAAAATCAACGTTTATCCAAAACATAGAATACAACCCATACATCAAATACAGTTTAGAAATGCAGAAGCTGGAAAAACATTTAGGATAATAAGTTTAGGAAATCCATCTATACTAATGTATGTATAGATACACAAGCATTCTCAAAACTAAATCAACTGGGAGCTCGACCTTCAGTATCGCACCGCTAGCCTCACCGATCACGTAGTCCTATCCCTAATACCTGTCACTCTCCATAAAATCTAGCAAAATACAGGTGAGTATTTTTAATGTTCAGTAAGGTTGTCCCTTAGTGTCACTACATGCTGGGGTGCAGGTGAGTCCTCGGCCATCCCAACGTATCCTCCCTAATGGCGCCCTAAAGCCATGTCACAACAATCATACATGTGTTTATGCATTCCCTTTCAAGTGTTTATTCACTAAGAAACCCATTTGAAATCATTAGGGTACTTTAGATAGTCATTAGAACATTATTCGGGCCAAAATAGGCTTCTGGACTAAAATAACGTATGTTTATCAAGCATTAACGTACGTTATTCATCAACAGACAAAATCACAAAACCAAGTGAAGAATAACGTATGCCAACCCCATATTAACGTATGTTTAATCTCCAAATTAACGTATGTTTATGTACCATAAACATACATTATTTTAGACTCTGCAGCATTCTGTCAATTTCCAAATTGTATATCATGCATACACGCTTTGCCCTTCAATTACCCAATCAAACTATCTTCTTAAGCACTTATTGAACCATCTTATACACACCAATACCATCATTAATCATTTTAAACTTTTTTAACATCAACATTAAGTCAATAAGCCACAATTCAATCATACACACAAGGGATCATTCACACTTTTAAGCATCCCACTCTTTTACCCTCTAATTTAACCATTCTATATCTCTTTAATTCTTACTTAACATTTTGTATCAACAACCCAATTCCACATAATCTAACACAAAATCAACATGCATTATCATTTCCTTTCATTTATCATTTCAGTCATTTACGAGCAAATCTTGGAAACAAACACAAACATGCCCATATTCCAAATCAACAACAACAACACATTCTCATCCAACACAATACATTCACATACAATTCACATAACTCCCATCATAGACAAATCCTCAATGTATCACAACAAAATCAGACCATATAGGTTTCCACATCTCATTACCAAACACGTAGCATTTAATCATCAACCCTCGCAAGCACATAAATCTCATAGAGCATGAAACTCATTCAAGAGTCCAAATCATTAAATCACGAATCATGCTTATACCGTAGCCAAACACATACGCATTCAAATTCCATGCCATTCAATAATATTTATGAATAATGAATGCTCGTGCAATGCTAATGCATTATCCACACATATGTACTTTGAAGCCTTAAACTTAGCAAGGGAGAGACTTCACTCGATCCCCACTACTTTGCACAACTTACCCCTCAAATCAAGAGAGAGTCTCCACTCAATTGCTTTGCGCATATGAGCAACTTACCCCCTTTTCACGATTGAGCCATAAGCCCTTTTTCATCACAATGCATGAACATACAACGTGCTCATGCCAACACAATCATAATATGTGTAACGCCCCAGAAATTCGTCCATTTTAGATTGGAAACATGATTAACAATGGAAATGGAATATGTGTGTATTTGTTGTTGATTCCCTTGCACGAGCAGAGGGAATTGTGTGAGTGTGGTTGCAAACAAAGTAACGAATTACATTTATGAATAAATATATAAAGGATGAGATGATGTATGTTTAGGTTGTTAAACAAGGTTTAATTAAATGTTGATATATGTTTAAATTCATTTGTGATGATGTCGCATTATGATATAGATACATGAACCTAAGTATTGCAGAAGTAGGTTACGAGATTGGTAAAGAAAAAGAATAGAGGAGGTGCAAGTTAATGGGTATGATTGTTGGATTTGATCTTATTATATGAGGTAATTCAATGTTAATTGATGTTAATGATGTTGATGTAATGTTTATTTTAAGTTATAAACATGTATATGTAAGTATATAGATGTCAGGAATCGAAAGGGGTCGAAAATCAATAAGTGTAGCAGGCTCATTAGATTAAAGTACGTTAATCTAATCATTAACGTACGTTAAAACAATTAACGTGGGTTAACTCCAAGAATAATGTACGTTAATCTTCACAGTTGGCCAAAATCTGCATTTTTATTAACGTACGTTAATTTACAAAATAACGTACATTAATGGAAGTCTGGACAGGTCATTAAAAGGCCGTGAACAGCCACAAACGGGGAAAAACACACCCCAAACCTCTCAAACACTCTCCCAACTCCCCAAATCCTTTCGTAAGCCTTCTCAAACATCGAACCTATCAACAAAAACCAAGATTACGATGGATTAACAGTGAATTGAGCCCCAAATCTATCCCTCCTCTTGCTAGGTTTTAAGGTGACGGGAAAGAGGTAAGATTTCTCGATTTGTGACTGAAATGTGGTTGAAAATGTCTGCATTTGTTTGGTTTTTGATGGGTTTTTAGTGTAGGTTAAGATTCCATAAGCCATTTACCTGAAAACATAGCATATGGTGAGATTTAAGAGATTATAGTTTTAGGTGTTTTTGGGAATTTTGGGGAAAATAGTGAGAAATGTTGAAATATAGTATCTTATTGGTTAAACTATAGTAAATGTGATTGAATGTGTGTAAGAAACAACAACCGGAACCCAAATCGGAGATTTGGGATCGAATCGAGTCGCAGGAACGCGAGGTAAGTGCTTTTATGCCACTTACTTGATATGTTTGATTTGTTAATGATTGGTTCGTGATTGTGTGATGGTTCTAGATGTAAAATGAGATAGAAATGGGGCTTGATAAACATATATGTGGATATTATGCATGCGAATGGTTACTAATGAAAGTGGTTTTATTTGTATGATTGATTGAAGTGCTTAAGGCTATGTGTTATATATTCAAGATGGAAATGATGAATAATGGTGTATGGATTGATTCGAAAATTATGTGTGAGTTGACTTTTGGACGTTTAGATGCCGATTCGATTAGATGTGATATGTATGTATATGGTGCAAGTCTTGACTTATGATTATGTTACTTTAATGAATGACATGGTTGAAAATATGCAAGTATGTGGTTTAGAATGGAAGTGCTTGGGATGCTTGGATAATGTACAATTATGAAAGATTGGTTAGTAATACGATATGTTGAGAATGATTTGGCCACGAGTTGGCATTTATAAACGAAATCGCGATTTTTTGTTTGAGCATCCATATGCACGTTGTGATTGTTCATATATATGACCTTATAATGAAATCCCTTCGAGTTACAATGTTGTATGTTTGGGTTATGCCACAAGTTGGGTTATGTTATGATACGAATGATTGTTGGAATATTCACGTGAATGTATATTTGAGAAAGTTGAAATGAAATGTATGGAGTTGCATTCATACATACCATGATTGTGTTGGGATGAGCACGTTGTATGTTCATGCATTGTGATGAAAAAGAGCTTATGGCTCAATTGTGAAAAAGGGGTTTGGCGCAATCTGAGAAAGGATGAGTGGAGTCTCTCCTTATACGAAAAACAGGGGGTTTGGCCCAATTTGAGAAAGGATGAGTGGAGTCTCTCGTTATACGAAAACAAGGGGTTTGGCCCAATTTAAGAAAAGGCATGGAGATCGAGTGCAGTCTCTTTCCCGCAAAGTTTAAGGCTCCGGAGCATTTTATTGTATGGTTGCATTAGCATTTATATAATGCATCCATTCGTTTAATTATGCTCGATGTTGTGTGAGATCTTGAAATGTTAATGGTATGAATGAGCATGTATATATGTGTGGAAATCAAATGCTGTGAATTGTAAATGTGGAATGGAATGGCTTGATGTGCGAGAAGAGTGATATGAGATGTGTGAAATGTTGAGCATATGAAGGAATGAGAAATTGATAATGTTTTGTGCCTAAACATGTGTTATGAAATGATGTGGGCAAATGGTATAGAGGTGCATGATTGTGATTGATTCTTGATGTAATGTGTAAGTACATGTTCAAATCACTAAATATGATGAATTGGATGTAAAATTGACTTGTAGGGATGCCTTATGAGTTGTTTGGTATGCCTAATGCGAATGGATAAGTGTACACATGAAATAGACTTAGAAAATACGGGCAGAATGTTCTAGAAGCATTAACGTACGTTAATTGCATAAATAACGTACGTTAATGCCTATAAACCTACGTTAAATTACACATGACATACGTTATTCATACTGCTGATTTAGGGAAGAATAATGTGCATTAGCCAAGCACAAACACACGTTAATCTTGCCTAGAAAACCTAAAATTTATCTGAATAATGTACTAGAATATATCAGAAGTATCCTAATGACCTAGGATGGATTCCTCATTGATTAAACTCCGAAAAAAAGAAATGCATAAACATAAATTACTTGGTTGTGACATGGTTTTAGGGTGCCATTAGGGAGGATAGGCCGGGATGGCCGAGGACTCCCCTACACCCTAGCATGTAGCGACACCGAGGGACAGCCTTACTGAGTATTTAATAAATACTCACCTGTGTTTTATTGGATTCTGTGCAGAGTGATAGGTTTCAAGGACGGGACTACGTGATCGGCGAGGCTAGCGGTGCGATACTAAAGGTCGGGCTCCCAGTTGTTAAGTTGTTGTAAATGCTTACGTATGTGCGCATACATTAGCATGGACGAAGTATATATATATATATATATATCATTCAAGGTGTATTTCCATAGCTTCCGCGTTTCAAACTAGAATTTATGAATGATTGTATTAGTGTGTCTGAAAACCATTTACCTGTTTTCTCTTCCTTGCATAACTTGCTTAACGTAATTGTTTTAAAAAGAAAAAAGATATAGTGCGATTTTTAACTTTATTCAAAAACGAACTTTGGTAAATTTGGCGTCACAATATGTATGAATGCAAGTCCATGCATTTCATCTCAAGTTTCTCATAACACATGCATATGAATGTTCCACGCAACCATATTCCATTTCACAACATAAGCCAACTCGTGGCATCATCATCATAGTCATTCATACATCGTAAGTAACTCATGAGAGTTCATCACATTCATAAAGGGAACAATCACAAAGTATGCATGGATATGCACACATAATTCACTATGTCATTCATAAATGCCAATTCCAGGCCAAACCATTTCCAACATAGCATATCGTAAAACAAGCACTCATAAGTCATTGAACATAATACTCACCATACATAGTCACACATATCATACCATTCATTCTTCAAAACACTTTTAAATTCAACACATACTTAGTTCAATTCACCACAAGGCACACACTATACATTTTGCATATTTGCATTTCATTTATCCAAGCATACCATTCTCATTAGTAAGCATTCACGTGCATAATCTACACTTATATGTTCATCATGCCCCAATTCATTCTCATGTTACATCAAGAACTATCAAGCATACGATAATTAATCATTACAAGCCAAACATAACAAGTAAGTGCCATAAAAGCACTTACCTCGCGTTCCCGTGACTCGATTCGGCCCCAAATCTCCGATTCGGGTTCCGTTTGTTGCTTCCTACACACATTCAATCGTATTTACTATAGTTTAACAACCAATGTACCAAATTTCGACATTCCTTACCATTTTCCAAAAATTCCCAAAATAGCCTAAAACTCTAATCTCTTAAATCTCACCATATGTTATGTTTTAGGGTTAAACACTTATAGAATCATGAACTACAATCAAAACCCAACAAAACCCTATCAAATGTAGCTAATTTCATTCACATTTCAGCCCCAAATCGTAAATTCTTAGCTCTTCCTATTTTGCTTTTGCCCTAGAAAGAAAACGGATCGATCGGAGGGTAGAATCGTTGTTAATCCACTGCTAAGATGATGTTTGCTGGTAGGTTTGATGTTTGGAAGGGTTTAGGAATGAGTTTGAGAAGTTGGGAGAGTGTTTAGAAGGTTTGGGAGTGTTTTTCCCCCGGTTTTGCTTGTTCTCAACATTTTAATGAGATGTCTTGACCCCAGAAAACATATGTTTATTTTGAAATTAACGTATGTCAACAAAATGCAAGTTTTTGGAATTCCAGTATGAATAGCGTATGTTTAATCAATGATAACATACATTAATCCTTATATTAACGTAGGTTTAATGGCAGTTAACATACGTTAGTTGGTTCCCAACAACATTACTTAGGGTTTCCGACCTCTTTTGATTCCTAACATGCGTATATTTATACATACATGCTTATAACTTAAAATAAACATTATATTAACTTAATTTACATCAATTAACATTGAATTAAACCTTATATTCACACCCAAATAATAAAATAGGTTCATAAGGCATTTACAACCCAAATAAAATAGGCCCATGAATGCACCATGCAAAACAATTCAACATACAAATTCCTAACACCCATCTGGGCCCAAGGCCCACATGCTCAAACAAGATGAAATGCAACCCTAAAACATGGAAAATCTATTTTAAGTTTTAAAGCCCAAGCCATTATGAGAAATTGTGTCTTTGGACTCCTTGAGTTAACCTAGTGATGGGCTTGGGCGAAACCCAAAATCATTAATGGAATGAATGCACTCAAGCCCACAAGACAATGCCAGTTTTTTTTGTGCCAAAAATAATAATGACTCAATTTCTCTTTTACATTTTACACAAATATCAAAATAAGTGTAAAACTACTTGAATGCATTTAATCACATGAAATTTAAATACATAATCTAAAATTTCACACATGAATTTTCCACTTCCAAATTTCAATTTAGACCCTAAATTTTCACAAAATCCATTTTATGTCATTTTAGATTCCTAAGAATTAAACTAGTCCAAGTAGTTCATTAATTCTTCTAAAAATCCACCTAGTCATATTTTAGGTCAAAATTAAAATTATGGACAGTACGTGAACAATAACTAAAAACCCTTATTCATGTGTTTCAGGGTAAATCAGCCCCTCCAAATTTCATAAAATCAATTTAGGCATAATTGATAAAAAAAACTATATTAAAATAGTCATTAAGAATCACATTATTAACCTAGTTTTGTATTTTCTGAAATAAACACTATACCAACAGGCGAACAACCATAATTAGGATTAAAAATGCATAAAACGGACTGTTTTAATTCAGGTATAAATCCTAATTTACTGCTAATCTCGTTCAGCCCCCATTTTAATCAAACTAATCAACAAATTCATCAATTTATGCATTAATTTATTAAGGTGACCCCTCTGATACGACTATTGGGTTTCTAACATATTCTGAACTAATGGCAACAGAAAACAAATCAAGAACACGTCAGAATCTAGCCAAAATATTTACCAAATATTAAGAAATGCATATGTATACTCCTAGATGATAACTAGTTGA
>CANYCX013839715.1:0-14876 GCA_948193385.1 Breynia disticha f. nivosa
AATAAAATGACATTTGATATAAATTATATTTTAAAAAATTAGCATATTTATAATTTAATAATAATTACTCTTTTTATGAAAAATAATTTACAAAAAATATATTATTATTTATATTAATACAATTAATAGGTAAATTTTACGGTGAGGCTCTGAAGAAGGGGACTCAATGAGGCCCCTTCTTCGTTTAACTGAAATTTACAGATTACGTAAAATTTAAAACTGCTTTTTCTGAATAAATTAAAGGCTCAGATTTATTTTCACAGAATTGAACGACCGAGATTCGGTGCCGGGGACTCACCATAAAAGCCTCCCAATTAATATATATGATCTCGTTGTATCGTACGAATTCTGCTCCAGCATTGTCCTAACTTGTAGTTGTGGTTAAGGAGACGATATATAAAAGAATAGGTAGTTGTCACAAAAACTTGTAATACTCATGCACCGTGCACGTCCTTTTCGATTGCATCCACCTTCTGAACATATCTATGTTCTTTCTCATCTTTCTTGGATAAGATCTCTAAAAGATAATATTAACGCCATACTATTTGTCAAATTCAGACACATCTCACCCATCTAATTTTTTCATCCTTAATATATTGATTATTGTCCATTTAAATTTACCAAACTTCAGCTTATCAAGTTACAGGTGGTTTAATCGAATCTTAGGGCAGCCCTGTTTGTTTTCTGATATTTCGGGAACTGGGTTGTTCTTTGTTTTTGATTTGGTTAATGATTTATCATAAAGGAAACCTCTTTGGAAAACCACAAACTCTGTGCTTTTTTGTCGGAGGAGAAATATTGTGCAGAATTTTACAAAAAAGGCCAGAAATTTGATACAATTGGACTGTGGAGGCGTAGAGAGTGTATCAGAACGATTGGATTTTAAGGGCTACTATTTGTGTGGTGAGTTTTTCTGGGTATTTTGAGCAATTGTCTGTGATTTTGTTTGATTAGAACGCATTGACACATTGGGAGAGAATGGGATTTTGCAGCTTTTCATGACATGCTTACTTTTGTCCATTCTGCTGGTATTTTTGTTGGAACCAGTGAACATTTTGTAGGGATTTGCCTAGTTTCTGCTAGTGGGTTGTTAGTATTGGTGATATGTTCAAAGTTTGCAGTGTAAATAAACTAGGAATCAACTGCTGTAGTGTTAATTTCTCTGTATCTTTATTTCAGGCCTAGAGGAATGGTGTTGTCTGTATTCAAATGAAACTTACGTTGAGTTTTTTTTATTGGGTTTTGATAGTTTTTTGTATTTTTTCTCCCATACATTTTGTCATCTTCTTATCTCTTTATCTTTTTGTTTCTTCTAGTATGACAGTTGCTACTTGGCTTTCCCTATTTTGTACTAATTATTGAAGGTTTCTCATTGCATCTTTTAGCCACTTTGGTCTTGAAAAAGCTTCATTTGTTTTTCTACCACAGTACACCTATTGAATTGTGTGTCTCCATGGAGTTTGTTGCTAATTTGCTTCAAACTCATTTCATTATTAAGTGTCAAGGGATAAAGACTTCCGTTATATAAATTCTTCTTTTTCTTCTTTTGATCTGCAAGTTACCTGCTTTTTAGCTGGTCAATGTCCAAAAGTTTCTTTGAGTTCACTTTGCTGCCATGGATGCAGGTTTGCTCATGCTCATATGAGTTTCAGTGCAATGAATATTCTTAAATTACAATTTCAGTAAAGCTGGAAGGATTTTGTTGAGGAGGAAAATTAGTTTTCTTTAAGATATGGCAAATTCTGATGAAAATGGGACTATGGATAATGGGCATATGCCAATGTGGAAAGCTCCGCAACCGATCATCGAAACATCGTTACCATGGCTTGATGTGAGAGTATTTTATGTTCGAGCTACTAAATGTGAGATTGATGAATCAACTCCTGAATACCTTACAGTGAATCATATTCCTCTGAATCCTGAGACCCTTCTAGAAGTTAATGGTGTCAGGACGTGTATCGATTCTGACGGAGCGTCGACTCTTCTTAGGAGGGATCGGCTAGACAAAAAATCGGAAGAAGCTACATTTGTTAGCACAGATAGTATAAGGATTACAGGGAGTGTGAAGTTTGAGGTTTTTGATAAGGACGCGATTCTGTTATCCGGTGCTCTGGAATTGTGCTATACAAATGGCAATACCAGTGAGTCCAAAAGCCATAGGCAGGCATGGAGCATGAGCTGTGAATCAGATTTAATCCCAGGAATCAGCTTCTTAAAGGCAAAGCATATTATGAGTCCGGACTCTGCATCACCAACCGTCGAGGTCTACGTTGCAGGAACATTCTCAGGCACTCCGATTATCTTAACGAAGACCTTGCAGCTTAATTTTCGTAAGAAGCAATGGAAAGGGATGCTGGATTCTATACCTGAATATGAGGCATCAGAAAGGCACGCCAATGGTCCTTCCAGGCATCATTTGCAGGTAATTATTTATAATCAAACTTGTGAGGTTTGGTTTGGTGTGCTTCCGAGATTGAATCCCAGCGGAATCGCCCTCATAAGGCAGGTGTACCTCTCACCTGATCCCGGATTAGTCCTCATCGAAAGTGGGGATACCGGATGGTTTAGAAAAGAAATAAAAAATAAAATCAAACTTGTTCCTTTTGTTGCAATGCATAAGCATTTTGCTCACCATAAGTAGTGAGATAAAATACATAGAACTAGAGAAGCTATCTTTATTAGAGTTTGCTTTGTTTCTCCATTAGACCATTACTTACAAACGAAAAAGTAGATTGAATTGTTGAGTTAGAATCCTTTAAACTTCTAGTTTTTAGCTTAGATATGCAGCATCTATTCTCTGCTTTTTGAGTCATGGGATATAATTATAATTATGATCGTGAAAATTTATTCACATGTTTTCTTGAAATTAAACGCTCGTGCAGGGACGAAATCAAAGGGGGCGCTGTGGTCGGTCGCTCCCCTTGTCGTGTCTAATCCTTTATTCATTTCTCTTTATCGTGCAATTTTCTATAGTTTTGCTCTCTTGCCGTATTTTCTATTATTTCGCCCCCTTGCTATATTTTTTCGTATGTTATAATCTCCTTGTCTATGCCTCAACATGTTACTTTCATCATTGAAACATGTCTTTATAGGAGAGATTAAGAGGCTGCAAAGACATCTGATTAAACCATAACTTGTTTCATTTTTTGTTGATCGAGTGCTGCACAATAGTTGGATGGTTATCATTTCTAAGACAGACACCTCTTTTGAAGTTTCATTCTGCATTGCACCCTAGAATTCCTGCTCTGAATTCTCATTTTCACTTGGCAGTTGTCAGAATACTCAACCGAGAAACTAGAAAACGAAGATTACGGCCGCCTGTATTCGGCGACTGACTATTTAGAGGGCGAAGACGGGGAACTCTCTTGGTTCAACGCAGGTGTTCGGGTGGGAGTCGGCATTGGCCTTAGCATTTGTATTGGGGTTGGGATAGGAGTAGGCTTGCTGGTTAAAACCTACCAAGGCACCACCAGAAACTTCAGACGACGGCTATTGTAGTTTCCGAGAGGTTATTGTGAATAAAACTCTTTATCTTTTCTGTTACATTCAGGTAAATGCATTGTAGATGCTTTGTTTTTCTGGAGGAGAGAATCATCAGAAACAAAAATGGAGATGGTTTCATATAACAGGGTGGAAACTAAATAGCTATTTTTGTGCTGTAATTCTGGAATCTAGATTTTCACAGTTTACTGGTTTGAAAATTGGGTTCCTGCTGTGAGAGTGTTGCTAGCTATGGAATTTTTGTAATGGAAATAGATTTTATGTTCCTATCAATAAAACATTGTGAGAAACTTTTGTCTTGGATATTTGTCTATTATGCACGGAGATAGATAGGGCATGGGGGCAAGAGGACGGCCGGCCAACTTTGCGAATGTCTTTTTTTGTAGTATCATTTATTTCACTCTGTATTTTTCTGTTGTATCATCCATCTTTGTCGTATTTCTTCATCTACTAGTTTTAACTCATCTATTTTGTCTCTCTTGCAAAAATTTCTATATCCGTATGCAGATGAAAGCTAGAACTTGCACAACCGAACCATGGTGGTTTCTTTTTGTTGAATGGTTTTCATGTCATGGTAAGAAAGACACGACAAAAGAGCGATACTAAGAAATTTAGGAAGTAAAAAAAACGGATCAATAAGAATATTCACGGTAAGGGAGCAGCCAATCCATCTTCATGCATGAAAACTACGCATATCAAAAAACTAAATGCAGCTTAATGCATCCAAAACTATCGACGAGATAGAAAAGACACAACAACACAACTTCCAAATGAGATTAAGAAATCATACACTTCAGTGCTACACACAAGATTCAAGCAAGGTCACAAAAACCTCAAAAGTTAAAGAGGTAAATAGATCTAAGAAAGCTGAACCCATTGCTTGATAAAAAGAAGCGGCGAAATCAGCATTATCTTGCTAGCAAAGATAGTTATAATTCACATTTATATACAGCATCCACAGCATGGTAGCACCCACATTTATATCAAATATTTTCACCTTGTGGAGATCGAGCTGCGCGGCGGAACCAGGTGTTGAAAGCAGTGACCAGGTGAGGACAGTCTTCAACATTTCGAGTAGAAAAGCTGAGGCATTGCTGCAATAACTCTTGTGCATCTGACATAGGAAGTGTGGAAATAATTCTCAGGAATGTTTCTTCCAGCTCCTGGTACAGTTGCCGCTGACTAGGCAACATTGGTGACACTTTGTCTTTGCAAACTGTCAGTACAGGAAGCCAATCCTCAACGAGTTTCTTTCTCACCTGCAGCACATACGCAACGTATTAATAATAATAGATTTATACCGGAGGCTAACAAAGCACTAGCAAATTGCAATTAGCTATAAGGACAAGGATATTCTATTAATAGAATGATTGAGCATAACAGTTCAATTCAAGTCAGAACACAATACCCAAGGAGCTGTAACGACACAACGTTCAAACAGTGGTTGGACTCTCTGAATGTTGATAGCTAATACAAATATTTCCTGAGTCTAATATTATAGCATGCAGTAGTTGAAAGTATAGTAGAGAATCTACCAACATTTCCTGGATCTGATTTCTCCTCTTTTCTAAATTTCTTTCTTTTCCTACAGAGTTTCTTATGAGAAACCAAAAACTCTGAAAAGTAAAACTTGTGCAAATCTCCTTAAAACCAGCTAGAACAGTGCTTACAATAAACCTAGAAGCATCGAGGTTCTATATAACATATAAGAAAGCAAAACAATTCAAACGACAATAAAGCACTCCAATTTACACGTGTTGCTCTTATCTCTCACTGAGCAACGGGAGAGTAGCATTCCCCAATTCACACATCCTAAGCTCATCAATCAAACAGTCCGAACCAAACAATACCGAAGCTCTCTAACAAAGCAAGACTGCACACACATCATGAACATTATTGCAAACTACAGACAAGTTAACACAATCACCAATCTCAACAATAATGACCAATCTAAATCTGACCAAAACATGAAACAGTAGCAACTTATATGTGTGTGTATGTGTGTACCTGTCTAGCAACCAAAATGGAGCCAGAAGCAACAGCAACAGCAAGTTTACAAGTACACCTCAACACAACCGAAGGCAAACCCGGAACAAAATTCCTCCATGCATCATCCCTGAATGCACGCTGTAAATCCCCCGTAAACCCAACTTGATCACTCCACTCCTTCACCGCCTTTTCAGCAACTTTCAACTCAATCATCCTTTCAACTATCCACACCAAATGTCGTCCATTAGTCATTGCTGTATGCAAATTCAACCTCTGAATCGCCTCTGTTTCATTATGATCGCCTCTGAAATCTGGACTTGAATACTCCTCCAACGATTCCATCACCACCTTCAAACACTCCTTGAAAGCTCTCTCGAGCACTTTCCGCACACTTTCCTTGGATGAAAATTCTCGCAACAACTTCGCCACAAACGCTTTAACAAATGCCATATTTGACTGGTTGTAGAAAGCAGAATGTATCAATCCTTGCAACATTTCCTCACACAAATTACTCTCCGACGGAGAAACCCTAGCTAAAAGCTCTTTCGCTTCCTCTGCGCTCAAAAGGGGAATCAAATTCATGACGCGCCTCTCTTCCTCCTCATTCCACGGCACAGCTTCTAAATACGAAATGCATCGTTTCACACAATCCTCAAACAACAGTTCTAAAGCTACAGCCAATACATCTAGTGCAATTTCAACGGAATTTATAACCGAATCAAAATCATCACTATAAAGAAGCTCTAAAACCGTTAAATGAACCTGAAATGCCTCGTCAGATGGATGCACGGCTAGGTTCAACGAAATCAACTCGTTTTTGCCGTTTTGCGCGTCCGTACTACAGTCGTTTTGAAGGTTCTGCCAGCGATCGGATAATACAGCAGAGAAGTACTTCGCACGACGAAGGATTTGAGAGTGGAGATAAAGGTAGAGGTCGCCGGGTGTGGTGGAGCCTCCGTCTACTTCGGAGGAGTCCGGGAAGAGGCGGAGGATGACGTCGGCGGTGGATCGGTCGTTGAAGGAGAGAGAGGAGGGGGAGGGGGAGGAGAAGGAAGGGTGGGAGGAGGTGCGGCGAAGTTTGGTGAAGGAGGTGTGGGAGAGGGAGGAGTCGTCATTTACGGAGGCTGCGTTAGACACGCGAGAGACTGCGGAGGAGTGGCGCGTGTGGGTAGCGCGTGGGCGTTTTTTGGGGTTTGGCGGGATCATGTTTTTGGGATAAGAGTGAGAAGAGAGAGTCTGATCTGCATTTGGTAAGATTTGGGATAACAATTATATCCTTATCCGCATTAAATCTGTTTTTCGTTCTCGTTTTGACTAAAAGTTTATCGATTTTAATTTAAAGAAAATTTTTTAATCAAAAATTTTGATTATAAATAATAATGCGAACCTATGTGAATATTTAAGGTTGTAAATTATATTAATAATTCTTTTAAAATCATTAATCAAACCTTATAATAATAAAAAATTAAAAATAGTTTTGTTCATATATATACCAAAATAAAACTGATCAGATATATATTTTAAAAAACACATATTGTAATGATTATGTTTAAGTATAACAAAATAAATAAAAATTAATAAGTGTTTAATTATTGTAAATAAAAATAGTCGATTATTAATTATAGATGAAATGATGTCAAATTGTTAAAGTATTTTACATTTTTGGTATTTATTGAATTTGTTCACAAAATTCACATATAAATGTTTATATTAATTATTTTGTAATTCACAAAATTCGTACTAGTACTATATCATAAAAAAACTGATAATCATTATATTTGGAACATCGTTTTTTTTAAATATCCAAAAATATTCATAAGACCCATCTTATCGGCAGTGTAATACTCAAAATACATTATTTTATAATAAAAAGTTTTGACCGTTTGATTATAGATGATGTCTTCACAAACTATGGTCAAATATGTCAGAATACAGTTATTATTTTGCTAAACTCAATGCTCCACTATAATATATTAGTGGGTCTGTGCCTTTTTTTGTTTGAGACCAGATATCCCTGACCCTTTGGACCGAGACTAATCCGGTTCGGGGAGGATCTCGAGTTGTTAGATTTTATTCCCCTCCCAAACGGTGTTATAGGGAATCGAACCGCAATCCGCCCTACCAAGTTCAGACCCAGGCATTACTAAACCAAGACACGTTTAGTTGGTTCCGTGCCTTTAGCAAGCCATGGAACTTGCAACACAAAGAAGGTAATCATACCGCAAAGATCATAGTAAGAAGAAGCTTGTAATTGAATCTGCTACAACTACATTGCATGTGAAGAAATATACTTGTTTCATTGACTTAAGAAATTTCTAAACAAGGACTAATTAAAAAACAAACAGCAAGCATGATCCTAAAGAAGAACCACAGAGAAAGTAGGCTCTTCAAAATCTTCAGTTAATGAAGTCTCTGTTTCAAGCTCACTGGTGTATTTTCTCAATGATGAAACCTTCTTGGTTGGAGCAGAAGATGAAGAAGAACCACAGGAAGATGAGGGAAGAGTTGCCACAAATGCAAGATTTGAGTTTTCTGGGTGAAGCAGCTGTGAAATTATCAGTACAAGTGAAGCCATGAGAAAACAGTTACAAAACTTGAGTTTGTGAGAAATGAAATGAATTTGCATGCTTTTTTGTTGAAGATTTCTAACTTTATATAGGATTCATGCACAGTTTATGATACTTGGTTTATAGGGTATAGTGTGTTTATTGAGATGGTGAAAAAACCAGGGGTGGTTTCTGTTGGTGCTGCTAGATTCATCGCATGTTGTTTCTTGTTTTCCACCATTAATGGCTTTTTGGAACAGCTGTAGCTGTGAGAATTTGGGAATCTATCAGTTATTGTGCATAGTTTCTTCAGAATTTGTTTGGACGGTTCAAAACTTATGTTGCCATGTACATTAACAGTTCATGCACAAGTACTCTGTAACAACACATAATTTCCTGTAAAAGCTTTATTGCTTCTCTGTTGAGTTTTTCCTTAATTAAATAATACAAATTTATTAATGGGTCTTCATATAATAAAGTGAAAAAGGTATAATAATCAATTAAGTATGAATTAAGACATATTAAATGGTCATGTTCGAGCCGAGCAGAACCGGCAAAACTTTCTAAACCGAGTTTTAACGCAGCTGCGTACCCAGAACTCGAACTCAAGATCACTGATGAAGACACCTTACGCCAGTTGATGTACGCGTTCGGTGATTACGTAAAGTAAAAGTAATTACATGGTAATTACAATGGCAGAGAGAGTTATTATGAGAGGGCAGGATTGATGATTCTGGAAATCAAAATCCAGATGGATATGAAATTGGGAGGTGGGGGACTGACTGACTATCCAGTTTTGGATTGCTTTATGCCAACATTATATGTATGTTTTCTTCCAAATAAACAGACTTTCTGCAACTTTTTCATCCCATCAAGAAGAAAAACAAAAGGCTAATGTGACATAATAGCACGCCATATTCCACATATGCATATCTCTAACTTAATAATAGGTGTGGATATAATCGAATCGAACTGAATTGAATTTGTTTTTTAAGTTCAGTTTGTTTGATTTGTTTGGTTTATTCGATTTTATTAATCGATTAGTTTGGTTTATTTCGTTTGATTTTGATTTAAAAAACAGAACAATAAAAAAATTGTAAATATTTTTTTAAATATGTTAATTTATTTGATTTAAATTATCTATTAGAAATTTTATTTAAACTTTAGTTCAACTTTAATCTAAACTTAAAATATAATATTTAAGTTATAATTAAATTAAAAAAGACAACTAAATACTTTAAAATAGATAAAATAAATTAAAAAAGCGATTAAATCAAACAAATTGAACGAACCAAATAAATCAAACACTTTGATTGGGTTAAAAATTAAACTAAAATTCAGTTTGGTTTATTCAACTTACACAAACTCTTCTGCTTGTTTGGTTTATTGAAACCAAACAGACCAAATGCTCGCCTTATTTAGCAGTGATTTTAATACGAAATTTTTTCTATTTACAAACTGAATTTTACGGATTATGTAAAATTAAAAATATTTTTTACAAAATAAATTAAAAATTCATATTTATTTTTCACTGTATTTTAACTTTTAATGATTGCTTGCCTAATAGCTCTGCATCAAACATTCAAATTAATTTGATAAAAATAACTCATTCATTCACTCCTTCCAAGAAAACAAGATCTTGGGAACAACTAAAAAATCATTTGAACTTAGGAAACTCACAAGAAAAAAGGTAATCCCCATGATCACTCCAAGCTACGTACAAAGATCTCATGGGGACAAAAGAAAGCTCTAGCATGTTTCTTTTTTTCTCTCAAATTCCAAAATGGCTGCAAGTAAAAGTTGCTTAAAGGGGTAGCTCGCGTGTTTTTGCCGGGATCCATCAATCAGCCGGAACTAACGAATAGACGAGTAAGAAGATCAACTCATAGGCGGGACAAGCTTCTCCTTATGCAACAAAAGACGTAGACAACCGAGTAATGTGAGATTTATTCACTACTGGTAATGAAGGCTGGACTGGTTGTGGTGGAGCCCTATGACTCACATGCTTCAATGTGGAGTTTGTTCCTCTTTGTCCCTCACTTCCCACACATCTCACAGGATTTGGCCCTACATTCACTGCTTTCTCACTCCGACAGCTTAACAACCCTCCATTCCCTCCTCCCACTCCTCCTCCACCACCACCCGATCTCTTCTTCTTCGCGGCCTCGGTGTGTTGATTATACCTTGTCATGAACATTTCATCAGCTTCTGAAACTGAATAGTTTGTAACACTTGCTTTATCAAAACCTTCTGCAGTAGTTACACTCCAATCTATACTTGCTTCACTTGGCTCATACCCTTCTGTTATTGATGGCTCATACATGTTTCTTCTTGCATTGAAGCTTGAAGCTTCATCTAATGAATCTCTCCTGGTGCTGTTACTGTTGTTGTACGTATTATAAGTTGTTGTTTGTGTTGAAAAGCTTTCTATCTCAAACAAATCTGAACTTGCATCACTTGCTATATCATCGTCTGTTATTGCCATTCTTGACTTTGGACTTGCAGGAAATGTAAAACTTGGTCGCCTGTGAGTGTCGGGATTTGATTTGATCGGAATTGAGTCTTCTGTTGGTGGCCTGAAAACTTCTAGTGAGTCTCTTGGTGGTTCTTCAAGAGAAGGTCCATTTAGTATTAACTTGATTGGAGCTGTTGTTGTTGATTGGCTTAGTATAGGAAAAGTGAAACCATTAGTACCGCCATCACCGAAAGGTCTCGGAGCTGAAGCCACGACGCAGCGGTGCTGGAACTGATTCTGATGGTTGGTTGATAGAGGGAAACGGTTAGTATCTGCAGATATTCTCTGTGTACGAGGAACTTCAATAATATCTTGTCTTTCATGCCAGTATTCTGATGTGACAGAGCTTTGATCAACTGACCTTTGATCAAGAACATGATCAGGAATGTTATTAGTACTATGTCTTCTATGAGAGACCCTGGAGCTCTGCATTGTTCGCGATGGAGTTCTAGGAGGTTGTGATTCTGACAAGTTGTCTTCAACTTGTACAGATTTCTTCCCAGAACAAGGACATCTTCGACCAAGAAGCCATTTTGTACCGTACCCTCTTTTCGCCTTGTCTTGATCACCAGGATTTCGCATTGAGACACCAATAACACCCGGCGGATTCGCTAACAGCCCTGTCTGACTGTTCCAACTGGCTTCAGATGAAGCCGTTGGTGTTGCATGGAAAGAACGAGCTCTGTAGTTTCTGCCATAACCATCCACAGAAGATGATGCAGAGGAAACTCTCGGAACAGAAGAAAAGTATTCACATCGATCCGGATTGATAACGTTGTTAATTGGAGACACCCTCTTACTCATCTTGGGATCATTACTGCTGTCATTGAAGTACTTCTGCGCATCAAAAATACTTATCTCTGAATCAACAGCTTGATTGGTATTGATCATGTTCTTACAAGGTTCCTTTGATGGTGGATTGAGGTAAGAAGAGAAGGATGCATCTATGTTAATGGCAGTTGGTTGCGCAGGGAACATGTAAGGAGGAGGAGAAGGTTCAATTATGTTAAAAACTGGTTGTTTTGGAGATATGCTTTTTCTCACTACTGTTGATCTTTCCATCTTTTACACAGCTTCAACTCAAGAATGGTGTGAAGAAGTTTGAGAAAGAAATGGCAAGAATTGATTCTGGAGTCTGTTAGTTCTCTGCTATATATGTAAAAGGACTAATGCAGTAAAATTAGATGGACTGATGAGGTTAATCATTTTGTGAAGGAATGTTCACTTTCTTTACTAAAAACACTCCCCATTATTGATATATCACATTAATATATGTCGTAATCATATCGAGTGAACATAAGGCATGTCATGTTAGCTTGAAGTATGAACATACCCTACAAGCACAGCTTCCAAAAAAATCAATCAACATCTCTCAAGTGATTGGATATAACAAACCAAAAAAATAGTTATGTGTGTTTATCATGATCACCTCAATCAAGCCGTTTCTTCCCTAAATGTCAAATATGTCCGACCCCTTCCCAGTTCATATCCACATTCCTATCCTGCTGGTTTATATTGTCACTTCTTGAATTGCCTCCATCACTACCAACATGTTCTGCTCCAAATGATAGAGTAATACAAGCTGGTTCAAGGGATTAAAATGATAAAGGAGACCTCAAGATCTAACAACATCTTGTATTGGGTATATCAGAGTCTAGAAGATCATCTTAGAAGGTAGGTACGCAACAGCTTTATTGCCACATAATTGTCTAACATGTTTGATGATGAATAATAATTGAACATGAATGATGAATGATTATGTATCATAATTTTGGCACCCTGAGGACGATTGGATCGAATCTCATCTGGTAATTCTTTGCTCCTTGTGTTGTGTCTGCAAATCTGAAACTAACTCACGAAGTTCAGTTTTTGTTCTGCAGATTATATATGCTGTCAATATAGTGTCTTTGTTCCTACTATATGGTATTTTAGTTGCTTGTAACAGCTATGTCACGTTTACATAGTTCATGATTAGTTTTCTCTCTCAGACATTTTGCTGTTACTGCAGTTTATTGGGTCCCCAGAACCTTGGACATTGTTCATTTTAGCAGACATTCTTTGTGGCCTAAATTTTTTCTTACAGATTTGCTGTCTTCTAGATGCTTTTGCCAGCTTCACTTTAATCGAAATTCTTGGATTCTTCCAATATTACAGAGTTTCGAAAACTGTTTCCATTTCAGGTTCCTCGCCACACTTGGGAAGTACTGAATGAATAATTTCAGTTGGGGCAGGTTTGTCTCCTTGAATATTAGGCGCAGTTTCAGTTCATCAGGACGACAATACAGATTGGATGAAATGGATTTCGATTATCAGTTTCATCCCCACTTTTACTTCACAAGAAAATCAAGTGGATGGTAATTGTAGAATTTCACCTTGTAAAACAGAATTACAAGGACGGTTACACAAACAAGGTTCTGCAAATTTGAGAAGAGAAATAAAGTTGTGAAGCAATCTTGGAAATTTATGTTGCAGCAGGGGCCGGTTGCTTCAATTTTGCCTGCAAGACTGCCCCAGCTTCATCTGCTACACTCTTCTTTTTGGAAGCAAGCTGCATTTTGAAATTGAATAAAAAAAATGTTACCTAACTCAGCTGATATATGTACAAAATTAATGAGCTAGGTAAACCAATATCCCTCAAAAAGATAACAGCAATGATTATCTCCTTCCAGCAATTTTCTTAGATCATAGAAACTAAAGAAAAAAAACTTTCATCGGACAGAAATAGGGCAAAGTTCGCTCTTCATACATCAGAAGGAAATCGGGCATAGTTCGCCCATCATAAAAGGGAGCACATAGCATCTAACACTGGTTTGGAGCGATACGAGCTCAAGGCGATACGTCAGGCATAAGCATGAAATTCATAAACCTGACCAACTTGATAACATTCAGATTGAGAGATCATCCAACATTTTCCAATTGATCATTCATAAACCAGCTGGAACCTTAAAACTAAGGTTTAGCAAGCTTTTCCAAGAGAATTAAGTTTAGCAGACCGATTTGGCAGTAAATGATGAAACTGAAAGTGAAAACATGTAAAAAAAGATTCAGGCAACCACCAAGAAAGTTGATACATATGACCTTTACTGTCATCACAGGGAATACGCAGTTTTGATTCTAATACATGTTACATAGGATATCATAAAACATGAATCTAACTCTACATTGGCATTTGACAAACCAAGAACAGAGAACGTTTTCACGTTTCTGATAGGTACTCTATCATAGAATAAATTACTCCCTCCGTCCCAAAAAATGTCGTTTTAGAAAAATTGCTTTTTTATATTATGTCGTTTTGTACTACCAATGCAGCAATTAATAATTTATTCCAATATTCCCCTTATTAGTTTTACAATTACAATATAAATTTAATTTAGTTCTTTTCATATAGCCAAGTAAAATGATATAATAATCAATTGTACATCAATGTAAGTTATTCTTAATCCGTGTGCAAAACCAAAACCTTAAACGAACAGCTATTTTGGGACATAGGGAGTAACTGCTTTCAGTTGCTTACTGCCTATGCTATATGATCCAATAACAGTGCAGTGAAGAGCTAAACTCAATAACAAGTCATTATCTCTTCTTTCTGCTGCTAAAACATAGCAAAACCATTTTTCCTTCCAGAGTTAACAAGAAAACTACAAACATAACTAATACAAATGTCACAATGGATCTATTCTGACAATTTCACATAGGACTATCTATCACCATGATTAACAACCAAATTCATCCTTTAAAATGTTGTAGAACACATACCTCAATAAGTTGATCAAAATTGGACTTAAGCAAATTGATCTTGCGCTCACAGTAATCTTTTCCTTCAACCATTGTTTTCTACGATTCACAAGCAAAACACACATCATCAGTACTCATAAAACTACAACTTTCACCATCAACATTCAACAACCTCCAAGACTACTACTTCACCAACGAACACCAAAAACAAACTAAAACTACAATTTTCAACATCAATATCCTCAAAAACTGCAATTTTATCAGCAATATAGAAAAACTCGCAACTTTCAGCATCAATAACCTTAAAGAAAGAAGCTTTACCACTAAAACCCAAAAACAAAACAAACCCAAATGCTAAAAAGAACGCATACCTCAACAAAGTAACCAGTACCAACATCAACAAGAACTTTATCAGCATCGTCAAGAACACCTGGGACATAAAGTGAAGCAGTAAGAGGGACAAGCAGTTTCTTGCCTTGTGGACGAAGAGAGAGGTCTTGGAGTGAAACGGAGGCAATTTCAAGACGAGAAGTGGCAGTTTTAATGTTGTTTAAACTGTCTTGTAAAAGATTCACTTCAAGATCTGTTTG
>CANYCX013842199.1:0-18336 GCA_948193385.1 Breynia disticha f. nivosa
CTACCAATGTTGAATATGACAGACATAAAACGCAGATGAGTTTTGACACTCAATAAGCAACACTTACCAAAATGAACAACTATCTTTAATTTATTTATTTATCCACATAACAATTCATAATTTATGTAAAAATTTGTTAACTTCACAATATACCATCCTTAATTTATTTATTCATCTTCAACAATTAATAATGTCAGCAATATTCACATATCATTTCATACTCAACATTCCATCAATCCTCAACATTCAAATGACAAAAACCAACTTCATTCATTTCAAAAAAGCACATAATTCAACATTCATTGATTCAAAAATAAACATAACAATTTATTCAACATGGCTTATGTCACTCAATCAATTTAACCATTCAAATCCAAATGAGCATTCATAATCCTTCCAACAAATAACCATCCATTATATGCTCAATTCAAATTCGACATCAAAGAACATAATGATGTGAAAATGTGACTCATGATGCTAATTGAATTTTCAATGTACGCCCTATTTTGTCCATATTATTAACGTTTGCAAACGGGCCTTTCGACCGGGAGTATATGGTTATATAACTGGTTATCTAGAGTTATGTATAGGTTAAGTACCCCCAACCCATCTCTTATGCCCAGGAAGGTTGTTGATATAAACTCAAGGGTCAACTTAAGACATGTGATATACCCTTTTATGGCCAGTTTTGGCCTTGCAATTCGCCTTGTTTTGGCCTGGCACACACACACAAAATCAAACGTGTTGAGTCTTTCCACTGCGCCCTAGTGTAGTATTTGTTATATACTACCCGTAATATTGTGTACGAAGCACCAAAATATGTTGTGCACTAAGCACCAAACAGTATTGTGTACTAAGCACCAAAATTTGCACACGAAGTGCCACAACCACTCCCAAAAAATTCTTGCTCACTAATAGCCCTTGTAATTTACTTTATTATGCTCACAAAGAGCCCCAATGTATGCATGAATGTCATATGCACAAATTATATAACCAGATCATGCACCAACATAAGCTCATGTCATGCTTTACATCCAAAGATGCACTCAATCATTTGAATTATCATCATAATCACATCAATTTGCTGAAGCAAAACCAATTACCTTATGCACATAATTGATTAATCCTTCCACAAGCATGACAAACATTATCACTCAAGGTTATTTTTAACCATACCACCCATATAATATATTTCACCAAATCAAATCAACCATACCACCACATAATATATTTCACCATATCAAATCAACCATACCAACCACATAATATATTTCACCATATCAAATCAACCATACCAACCACATAATATATTTCACCATACCAACCACATAATATATTTCACCATATCAAATCAACCATACCAACCACATAATATATTTCAGCATATAAAATCAACCATGCCAACCACAACACAACATGTCCAACAATAATTATTCATATTTAATTCAAACAAATTTAGGGATAGTTGCGTTCATGTTGCTTACCTTGCAAGAAACGATTTAACGATCCGGCCGGGAACCTCCCTCGCCATTCACATTTCCTAACATACAAAATATTAATTCTTCATTAACATCATTCATTTAATTACACTATATGCTAAAGACTGTTTATATTATGCTTTATATTATTAGTTCCATTTTCTTTTAACCTCTTACTTTCTCCTTAACTTCTCACTCACCAACTCACCCTACTTATACTTTTCTTTCATAAATTTCCTGTACACCAACTCTTTTTAATGCCTTAGACACATTTGTTTAAATTGTACCATGATGATGATTCTCCTCCAATACATTAAAACTTGCCTAATTCACCATTCTTTCCTTCAAACTTAGCCAATTTAGTTTAAATAGCTTCATTATCATATCTTCCATAAAACGCAAGTTTTTAAACACTTCGAGAAATAATAATAGCTGCCATTTTACCTTACCAAATTGCGAATACCCGAAAGAACTCGATTTCGCCAAACTCCAATTTCGTCACTATTCAGGCAGCCCTTTGCTTCAGCAAATTTTAGTAGCTAAATCACATTTTTAACATCAAACACAAAAGGAATTGGATAGTAGAGGTTAGGAGCTTTCAAACAATCTCTTATTTGCTCAAATAGGAGCTAAAACGAAAGAGTTATGGATTTTTAAAGTTAAGGCTGCAAACTAAAACAGGAATGGATATAGGTAAAGATATTCTTACCTTAATGCAAGCCAAAGACCACATTTGGATCCCTCTTAGTGGTAGATTTTTGAAGGTTTGCTGAAGTTGTTAATGGAGGAGATGACTGTTTCTTTGATGGTGGAAACAAGGAAGAAGAAGAAGAAGAGTTTATAAAATGGGAAATATGGTTAGTGGAGTAAGATGGTGGTGGTGAGTGGGAGGAGAAAAGATAGTTGGAAATGATTTAGAAAGGAGGAAATGGGGGAGAATGGTGGGTGATGTCGGGGAAGTGGAGTGATAAGGTGGACAATTTGGTTTTTAAGTTAGCTTGGGTCCACTTTCCTTCGTAATTTATTTTGGCTCGACCCACTTTAATTTTCAAATTTCGTAATTTTCGAAATTCATAATCTTTCTAAATTTTTCTTAATCTCCCTCATCGTAAATCTCAATTAATTTCTCCCAATTATTTATTTAAATAATGTGGAAAAATTTTCTTGTATTTCTGGTGTATTTTATTTAATATTTTAATTAAATATCAAATTTTGTGGCATTATAGCTCTACCCCTTAAGAAAATTTTGTTCTCAAAATTTAAATCGGAAATAAATTAATGAGTATAACGCTTGCGCGTCTTTTCTTCAGCTTTCCAAATAGCATCTTTCAAGGGATGAAAACTCCATCCAATCTTGGCCATTGGAATCTCTTTGTTCCTTACTTCGTATATCTTATATATTGTTTTCACCCTCTTACTTAACAACACTAAGGTTGCCTCTATCCATCGACACTCACTAGTTCATTTGAGCACCCATACGATTTAACATCCACATTGGTACTTGAGCGTGTGCTCATAAAGTTTCCACTTAAGGGTATTTCTTTACACCCACTTTATACTATGTGCTTAACATTTGGCCTTTCTTATCACAATTTCTAGAACCAACGTATATTTAAAGTTTCCATCTCTCTCAAACTAGCTAAAATCCATGTCCTTTTGAGCTCATTCTCCTTTAACTTTCATAATATATCTATGCTCGCAACCTTTCATCTGTCGGGTAGTGCAACCTTTCATAATCCAGTTTGGCTAATGACTTAATGGAATGAACAATTATTGCTGTAAAAAAAATCCAACCTAGTTCAAAAAAAGGCCAAATCAAAACAACCCAACAAACAAATTGCAGCAATGATAACTAACCTGATGAATGGAGGGTACATAGAATTGGTACAAATAGAACACTCAAGAAGTTGATGGACACAAGTAGGCAATAGCATGGATCCTTTGAGACACCACTGTTGTTATTATTATTACGTTGCTGATAGTAGATTGAGGCTTTGAAATAGTGGAAAATTAATTGTGGTGGACAATAGAAGGCTGCTTGTATAGTGCAAGTGGGTGGATGTTTTTACCCCTTTTGAAACGATTAAAAAAGACTCATATTTAAGGGTAAAACGACAACGTTTTAACCCACATGATTTCAAAAAAAAAATAATTTTAAAATTAAACCTAACTTACCTTTTACAAAATGATCGTCGTCATATGTGTGCCTCTATTTCTTCTTTTTTCTCATTGTGGGTGCCCTGGAAGCATGTGGTGCCCCCACCAATTCACTCCATCCGATGGGGCACCACATCAAGACGGACGGGATAGAACCCCCCATTATAGGGGGTTCAACGGAGCTGGTAGGGCTCCTCAGCCTCTGTGCGAGATGAATCCCCAATTTTGCCGCACATAGCTCGAAACTTGAAGTAGAAAAATAAGAAAATCTACTCAAAATTCGTCCTAATATATTTTACACAATTTAAAGCAAAAAAAAATAACTATAAAAGCTTAGTAAAAGGAGATATATGCGTGAAATAAAGAAGAGAAAAAAAAGAGAACAGACAAGACATGAAACATAAAGTAAAAAATCTACAATAGCATGCTAAGTAAAAAATTTATCATTTTAATTTTGAATCAATTTAACCATTTAATAATATAAAAATAAATTAAATAACTGTTTTTGACAAAATGCATTTTGTCAGAAAAAAGAAAAACAGATTTATGTAAAGAGAAATGCATGGGAGAATGCGATTTGGTAAAGAAGTGGAATGTTGAAAGTGCATGGCAGATGGAATTTTGATAAATGAACCACTTCACTTCATAACCGCTTTAAACTTCCCCTCCCATTTACTCACTCTGCTCATCATGAATCTCAACCAGCTTTTCTTCCCTCTTTCTCCTTCGGTAATTCTTTCCAGCACTTTAATCTAACTCTGCCTTTTCTCAACTCTCAATAACCTTTATTTTTCCTACTTCTTCTCTAATTCTTAATTTTCTTTTGTTTTTGGTGTTTTCAGGTGTGGGATGGTGACGGTTTTTCTCCATCCTTTGACGATATATATCCTTTCTTTAATGGTTTTCTTTGTTTGCTGTAGTTTTCCTCGATTATAGAAACTTATTTTCTTAACAATGTGTACGGTTCTAGGCTTTGGCGCAAATGTCGTCACTGTTCTTCTCATCTTGGTGCTTGCCATTGCTCATAGAAATTCCCCGCCAATTAATCCTGTAAGCTCTTCGCTTTTCACCTTCTATATTTAAATTCAAGTCTTTTTAGTTGGACATGCGGAAAAATTATAAGTTCTAGGATATGCAGAGTGGAGAAATATGGTAAAGGAAATGAAAATGAAATGCAGATAGGCTTGTGTTTTGTGTATGGAGGCCAGTCAATGGCCAAGGCACTGTTGTGCTTTGTATTTCGTTTGATAATAAAGCTAAACATAGAACTATATCGAGTTGGTTTTTTGTACTTTTGATGCTAAGACGAATTAATTAATTAATTAGCTCTTTATATTTCGGTTGTGGAGCTGGAATCATGTCTAGTGATATCTATTGTAAATTTACGGCTTAGTTGGACTCGAAGAATAAGAAGCTAACAGATAATTGACGAGGCAGAAAACTAAAATCTGTTCCTGATTCTTCAGTTCATCTGTTTCTCTTGTGATGACATGACTGCAACCGTAGTTGTTAAAATCATAGCAATTTCTTAAAATTTTTGCTGCAAAGGATTTCTTGAGAATATTCCTGTACTAGGAAAACTTTATTAACTGTGTGTTCCTTGCTCGTTTTTGATCGTGCTTCATTCTTCCTTGCAACATTTGACTGCAACATTTCTGTTAATATTCATATACAATTATCAGAGAACAAATTGTTCTTTAATTTTGGCCATATTGAACTGAAATGACCTATGATTGTTCTGCTGCTGCTTTAATTCATTGGCACATTATTTTCTTTGTTGAATTTTTGTGTGAAATCTCGTCTGTAGTAAGCATACATAGGTATTTACCTTGGAAACGATTGTTGGATGTATTTATTTTCTTATGCAGATAATTGGAGCGGAAAAAGTTGTTTTTTATCTTCTACCAACACTTGGAGTCTGTTTGTCATTTGTGGATATGGTTTCTCTGTTCAAAAAAGAACTTCACGGGCACATTATATTGTATCATCAATGGCTTTCCAGAAGTTCTCAATTGATTGTCTGGGTAATCTTGATGATTTCAATTATTATTCTTCAATTTATGTTCTCGAATGAATTTTCTACTGGATCTGCACTGCCGTTTGTTGAGTCTGAACTGTTCCTTTCATTCCTTCAATTTTCAACAACGAGGGAAGGAGGGGGTGCGGGGGTGGGTGGGTGATGAACTTTCTGAATTTGGTTTTGTTGAATCTTATTTGTAACCCAAGTTGTTTATTTCATTGACATGCAGATGACTGTCATTATTTCCTCCAAGTCTGCTCTCCCAAAGATCGTGTTCTGCACATGGATCCTCTGTTTGTGGTGGCTGATCAAATCACTTCTGGGAATTCCTCATATGTTGAAAACATATAAAGAGATGGAGGTAATAATTTTCTGTTGCATGTTTGAGGCTGTTATGTGTGCTTCGAATCAATATTGTTGTAATCAATTACGCTGTGAAGGTCTAGGATTGTTTGTATTTTTGGTCCCAATTACTTGCTTTCCATTCAATTTTGCACATATATTCATGTCTTTTATTTTATATTGTCATTTTAGGACACTTCTTTCAGACATGTTTTGACGTATCTTGAAGAAAGCTGCTTTGTTTTGCTGGACATTGTTTTTGGTATATCCATTAACATCATCAGGAGGAAGTGGGCATCTTTGAAAAATCGCTATGAGTAAACACTGTTTTGAAGGAATTTGTTTTTGTTTAACAATTATGGGTTAAATAGCTTCCAAAACATATTAGGCAAAGAAAACATTTAGAAGCATTCTGAGAATCATGTAGGCTTTAAAGACTGTATGGAGAAGCTACATATAAGAAGAAACATTATTTAGTTGCTTTATGTACCAGGGGATCACCATATGCAAGTGTTATGGCTTTCTGATATTTTCATAATCAAAGTTTAGATTACAAGTATAGAAGCTTCTGCATGTTTGATTTAAGTAGAAAATATTGCAATTTATTGACCTAAGAGTATAAGATTTTGATTGTGAAATGTTTAAGCTGCATTGATGGACTTGTTATGTCTAATATTTTCTTAAAAGGAATTTTTAGACTACTTTGATTGGTTGTCAATGTCATAAAATATATGACAATGGGTAATCTCTTATTCATTTCTTCAAGATTGTTTCCAGAAAAAAGTCTCCATTTAGTGTGAACTTTTAACTCTGTTATGGGGATTGTGGGTGTTTATTTTGTTTTAGTTGAAACAAAATAACATAAGGGTGCTTAATCATTCTAAAATTGAGTTTTTGGTGTTCTGAAACTTTGGATTCCATAGGTATTTAGAGCTAAAACATATATTTTTTCAATAAGTGAGAGGTACACATAATTGTAATTTTTTATGTTCTCAAGCATTTCTCTCCTATGCGATATCTATATTGTAATGGCATTGAGTATATCTCTGCTTCAATTTTGTGTCGTGCTACGTTTTCACCACGTTTGAGCATTACAGCTCTTGAATCTTGATTTCCTCTAGACAATGTATTAATTACCTATATGTTCTCATGAACATGAAGGGGTGGTTCTGATATAATTTAGTTTGTGACCTCACCTTGCACTGCTTTTAAGCATCCTTTTTAATTGCAACACTTGAGAGTTTTTAACTATGAAACTGTACTTTGACCAACAGTTTGGCTGAGAAAGTTGTTTTTTTTTTGTAGCTCAATTCTAGACCCACTTCTTTCCACAAATGTGGACATTGAGGAAGGTTTTCATAGGGATTCTGTAAGTAATCTATTGTGCTACAGAAAAATTTGAATTATATATCGTTTATTTAAATTAAATAGACATCTTATAGTACTTAGTGGTGAGGTTCTTGGCCATATTAATGAAATGCAGCAGTGCCCCGTCTTTCGTGTTGATGTATTTGTTATCAGTGAATATGTTTAAACTTTATTGAATAGCGTTAACTTTGTTCTTGCATTTCTCAACTAAGGAGGATACTCAGAATTTTTGGGATCTCATGACATTCAAATCTATTGCTTGTGTGATGGATTCTGGGGTCAAAAAGCAGCTTGAGTTTGGCAATTTGCTTGTGCTCCCTAATGATATGGAGCCTTCAATATGCCATGATAAATTATTAGGCTGCTGGAGACGTCAGGAATGCCAGTCCAGTCCTTCCTTGTTTAAAGCTATCTCTTCTGCATATGGATGGTCATATTGCCTGCTAGGCATTTTGAAGGTACTTTTTGCTGCAGACAGACTTTTTTATTCCTATGGAAAAGAATTTTATTTCTTTAAAAGAATGACACTCCTGAAATCAGAATAATCACTTATTTGGTAGGTCTTTTTATTGCTCTCATGACTAAACTGTGCAGCGTAAATTCTTTTGTTTGGATTATGTAAATAAAAAACTAAATCTCAAGCGTTCTCCTTTTGGAGTCAAAATGTTATACTTGTGAATTTTAATGCAAAAAATTTCAAAGTTATTTCATTTGTTTTTTTGTTTACTATTACTATGAATTTTGAAGTTATCTGTAAATGTGTTATATGTTGCTTTTTTTTTTTCATTACTCTGATGTAGATATCCTATGTGTTTATATGTTGATCTGTTCACTGAAATAATATAGAGTGTCTCTCAATATTATCACGGTAAACTTAAAGAAGAAAGAAAATAAGGGATAAAAGAGATCAATTTTAACCTTAGTTTTTCATTTAGCCTTGTCAGATGGTAATTTTGTTTATGTTGTGTTGATTTAGTTGACATAGAACTATACATGTCATTTAGGATATCCAGGTTAGATGCAATGTAGGTACATTGATGATTTGACTAATAGAGGAGTGATATAAATAGCAAACACACCAAATTTTTATGTTGAAATTATATGTCTAAACTTCACGACACAAATTAAAAAACACTTCGAAGTTCATTTTTATTTATTTGGTTTTTAAAGATAGTTTTATTATCACAAGAAAATTAAATTTCTTGATCTCTTAGAAATTCAAATAAAAAAATGAATTTCTAGTGTTTCTTATTTGATCACGGATCTTATTACTTTCTGTAGTTATTCTGCAACTGAAATCTCTTTCTCTTGCGTCCCTGTCTAATATGCAAAGGTGCAGTTGGACATGCAACATTGAGTTAGTTCATTTCTTCTGTGAAAATTTCAGTTCTGCAATAAATCAATTATTGTCTAATCTTTTCTTTGAAGGAATAACATTGGTGAAACATAATGTAAGGGGAAGTAGAATTAGGAAATAAAAACAACGATCTTGGATGTCCCAAAACTTTTATAGTGAAGCTGTTATTTTCATTTTTTTTTACAATTTTTGCTTTTAACAGGTGTTTAATGATTTAATTGGTTTTGCGGGACCTCTACTTCTCAATAAGCTCATTCAATTTCTTCAACAAGGTTTGCAGCCTTTGATTAAATTTATATATTTTTTTGATGGTTAAAGCTGAAAGGATCCATATGTCTTCTGTTTCATATTGTATGCTTGCTTACTTTTGATCTTTTGTGTTATACACATGCAGCTGCGCTGCATCTACTTTCCCCTCTGTTTCTTGAAATAAGAATATTGCTGTTGTCTGGTTACGCGGTGACAAATTAATATTGAGAATATCTGTGTGTCAGGTTCGGCGGATTGGTATGGCTATTTTCTTGCATTATCCTTGGGCATCGTCTCTATCTTGAAGTAATTCTTGCTCTGAATTTCCAGCATTCATGCCTTCTTACCTTTTTTTTTTTTGCTTTTTATAATTTGATTATATTCATTGATGGTGATTACTTTGATTTTACTGGTCGGTTTTCTTTTCGCTACTTTTTTTACTTTAGATTCTGAAACTAACTACCATGTACATGGCCACCTAGTTTTCTCCAGTGCAGCCTGGGATGTGTCCTACCAAATATTTCATGGGTGTCGAAAAGAACATTTTATTGTTTTAAATACAAGTTATTATTTGCAAATGATTTGTTTATATAATAAACTGGACAAGGTGATAATAATCCATTTATTTTTCTATACCATATTTAATTATCATCCAGAGGTCAATTCTTAATGGCTGTTTTGGCCTTTTTTACTACATTTATATTGTGGTTCTTGTTCTAATTGTGCAGATCCTTTGCTGATACACAATATACATTTCATCTTTCAAAATTGAAATTAAAGCTACGATCAAGTATTATGACTATTATTTATCAGAAGGTGCCTACTTATTCTGCTTAAATGTCACTTAATTTTGAAACGTGCCTTTTTCATTAGCTAGTGAATTTTGTTCCATCATTGGATTATTTTGGGAATAGTTTATTAAGTTAAGGAATATCAGATTTTGATTAACCCTTAATTTTCTTTGCTTGCTATAACTTGGGTAATATCGCAATAACTAATTAATTTCATCTTAGTGTTTATCTGTTACCCTTGCCGAGCGATCAAAATTTTCAGAAGGTGAAATACAGACTTTTATGTCTGTGGATGCCGACCGAACTGTCAACCTATGCAATAGTTTCCATGACATGTGGAGGTAACAATCAAGTGCTGCTTAGGAAAGAAATTTAATTGCCTAGGTTGATCAACTAAAATGCAATTCATTATTGTAAAAATGATTCCATGTTCTTATGTGTAAACACTTTCCTTTCTGAAGGTAGAAAAATAGTACTGGTATTTGAAAATTTTATTTTGCATGTCTTGTTGTGTGGTTAAGGCGTAATTGCTCCATAAATCGATCATATTTGCTAATGTATTATTGAATTTTCGTTCAAGATGCTCTTAGTTAAAAGGTTAAGAACTATGACTTCTTCAATGTTGCAAATTAAGAGGAAAAAAATGCTGAAAACAGATTCTTTTGAATCTATTTTTTCATTTCATTTCGCTTTTTATTGATAGAAAACTTAAGCAAATCCTCCTCGATTAGTTGCAATTGTTTTGAAAAAAAATTCATGTCAGTGAATTGGTTTCCTTTTCAGACATTTCTCTTTTGTATTAGCAAACACAGAAATTCTTATAAAGTTTAAATGATGTTTGCTGGATCTATAATCCGTATAGATACTGCTACCAAATTTTGATGACATAGCACTGATTTTGGCAGTTTGCCCTTGCAAATTGGAATTGCACTGTACCTGTTGTACACACAAGTGAAATTTGCATTTTTGTCAGGACTTGCAATAACTGTTATGTTGATACCAGGTACCTTAGTTTTCTTGTTTTTTCTCTTATAATCTACATTAAACAGAATGAAGCCACTGGTAGTAAACACTTTTAGTTCAATATTTTGTAGATTCATGTATCTGTGCATGTTCTGAGCGTTCAAGACTTCAAGCTCAAATTCTAAAACCATAAACCATGTATTTCACCAAGTGCTGGCCAATAATTAGAGGTCCTCATAGCTTAATATAGTTTTGAGTTTTGTTGTGATATTGGTATTAATATAGTCTGCTGCATCTTCTAGTTTAAGAAAATTCTTTGGACAATCTGCCAAGAGCTTTAAGTGCAAGAAATTGTAGGAACAGAATAACACAATATCAAGTTTAAAACCTTCTCTAATAGTCCTTTGCAGATTTAATTTCAGCTTAATTGAAGCCCGATGTTTATTTTTCTTGGATATTTTAGTGAACAAGTGGATTTCTGAAAGGATTGCGAGTGCTACAAAGGAGATGATGAAGCAAAAAGACGAAAGGTACTATAAACTTTTTGTGAAAGAACATGAATTTTCGAGGTTTGATGGATTATAGTTTTTCTTTACTGAGTTGGACTTGAGTATGCCCTGTTGATAAATCCCAAAGCAAGGCTTGGTGGTACAGATGAAGCACCAACAGATTTTTATTGGAAAAATTTGTGCTATGATTGCTGGACAGGATTCGGAGGACAGGGGAAATCTTAACGCACATTCGCACTTTAAAGATGTATGGATGGGAGCTGCTTTTCTCCGGTTGGCTGATGGAAACAAGATCTTCAGAAGTGAAACACTTAGCTGTATGGTGCCTTTAAATACTAGACTTGCTAATTGTCAATGAAATTCACAGCCATCATTTCATTGTTTCCACCAACGGTACATAGGTATTAATCATTTTATTGACCCTTCTTCTCAGACAAGGAAGTATTTGGATGCTTGGTGTGTATTCTTTTGGGCCACGACACCAACACTTTTCTCTCTGTTCACTTTTGGACTTTTTGTTTTGATGGGACATCAACTTGATGCTGCAACGGTATTTTAATCACCTATATCATATTACAATAACTTGTTTTCACTGATTCACTTGTTTCATTTTTTTTTTCACAACTTAATGTTTAACTACGGATAAAGCTGATTTCTCAAGAAACATTTTCTCAGGTCTTCACTTGTCTTGCTCTCTTTAATAATTTGATCTCCCCTCTCAATTCTTTTCCATGGGTTATCAATGGCTTGATTGAGGTGAGTTGTATTTCTAGCATGATTTTCAAATTTGTTTGATAATAATTATTCAAAGTAATGCCTTTTTATTTTATTTGCTGCATTTTGCATGTTCTTCAACAAAGGCCTTTATATCAGTCAGACGTTTGAGCAGATTCCTCTGCTGTTCGGAGTACAAGCGTGAATCAGAGAAAAATGTTGAATCTCCTGTGCTCTTCCCAAAAGAGAATTCTGAATATATCTCAGAAGATATCGCTGTTCTAATGCATGATGTATGCTGTAGTTGGTCAAGCAGTGATGAAGAAAAGCGGAACATGGTCTTAAATAACATTAATTTGAGCCTTCCGAAGGGTCTGTTTATAGCAGTAATTGGAGAGGTCATTTTCTTTCCCAATTTTTGTTCTTGGAGTTTAAAGAATCCATTTTATTTTTCTGAATCTGCCCTTCTTGTTTTGTCTTTGACTAGAATTGTTGCTTTTTAAGCTTTCATGATCAGGAAAAGGAATTTTTGTTTAGCATGGTTGTCAATGAAAATGATGGTGCAAATTGCTTTGATAGTCTGAATCTTTTTCCCTTTTAACACTTTGATTTGGCTAATACAGCTTTGACGTATTACTTGTATAGTCTGGAACAGTACAGTGACCTGCAATTATGATGCTAGATTTTATACTGTTGATAATTGATCAGATTTTGAGCAAAGCAAGTAAATGTAATGTTATATTTTTAGCTTCTTCGTATCATTTTCATGGGCGGATGTTAATAACCTACGGGGCTCAACTGATCAAAACTATTTGAAGAAGTAATTAAACCGTAGCTGTGAATTTTGATCATTTGTCGAGTACGGCTATGTTTTGACTAGGAAATTCTGCAAGTCATTTCCCTGAAATCATGCTGGTGGTGCTTTTCATTTTTCTCAGGACGCAAAAGATGGGAAAGAAACACTGACTACAGGAATCATCATATTTTAAGTATCATGTGCTCATTGTTTCTTTGTCAATTCCTCTGTGCAGGTCGGTTCAGGTAAATCATCTTTGCTGAATGCAGTGCTTGGAGAAATGAGGTTCCTCCATGGGTTAATTCGCTCATGTGGATCTATTGCATATGTACCACAGGTTAGGGGTTTTTATCCAATGAAATATTTCACCTTTTAAGTTCCTCTTGTCCTCTGCTGATTTTTGCCAATTGGTAGGTTCCTTGGATTTTATCTGGAACTGTACGCGATAATATATTGTTTGGAAAGACTTATGATCAAAAGAGGTATAGAGCCATAAACTATAAGTAGATACTTCTTGTTGAAATACGTAAAATTTTAAGTTCCCTTCGCTGAGCTCCTTGCAATTAACTTCTTATCAAATGCCATACCAATCGGCCAGTACTAGTTTGTGCAATTTTGTGCAAAGTTTTTGGCTTATTCTTCAGGTCTTTCCAAGATAACTACTGTTTATTTATTGTCTTCTTTGTTACATTGAGCAGATACATGGATTCTATTATTTCCTGTGCCCTGGACATCGATATTTCACAAATGGCAGGTGGTGATATGGCATATATTGGAGAGAAAGGAGTTAACTTGTCTGGCGGACAAAGAGCTAGGCTTGCTTTGGCAAGGTTATATTAACTATATTGGGAGGGTGTATTGTCTTTCGTGATTACTTCAATCCTTCTGTCTTGACAGTTTTTCTCCATTTTCTGCAACAGAGCCATTTATCATGGATCAGATATATATATGCTTGATGATGTCCTTAGTGCAGTTGATGCACAAGTTGCAAGATGGATTTTGAATAATGCCATTGGTGGTCTTAAAAGCAAGAAAACCTGTATTCTTTGTACACATAATGTTCAGGTAATATCTTGCAATAATCTTTTCTGTAATTGCAGTTAAAATCTGTTTCTGAAGTTTGGAATTTTGCACGGAACATTTGTAAAGTGACGAAAAATCATCTTTCTGATCTCATGGAAAACTATTTTAATCTTTTATAAACAAAAGTTCTTAATTCTAGATTTGCTTAATTAACGTCTTAAAAAATGCTTACATTTTGTTTAATGACGCAAAAGCATTTTACACATTGCCACAATCTGAAGAATGAAGAGTTCTCTCGTGAACGAAATTTTTCTCTTCTGCATGAACTTTCCTTTCTAACTACATCAAGTAAACTTTATACAACTTTATGATCACTAGAAGGCAAGTAATAATCAAGGATTACTTTGCTATAAATGATGGCATGGGCATTACTTTTGGCCTTTCAACACTGTCAGGCAATTTCTTCTGCTGATTGGGTGGTTGTGATGGAGAAAGGACAAGTGAGATGGGTTGGAAATCCAGCTGACCTTGCAGTTTCAACATTTTCAGTGCTCACTCATTCAAATGAATATAATAGTTCTCCTATTCAGAGAGAAGAATTTATATCAGACACTAATACCGAAGCGAGACAAAATGAACTTGTAGTCCTGGAGAGAGATTCCATAGATATTTCACAAGAAGCACTAGACATTGTTGAAGTTGAGCTGAGGAAAGCCGGGAGAGTTGAATTCTCTGTATACAAGTAAGTTCATGCTTTCCAATAAGCAATGTTCGCTTTTGTGTGCCGACCAAATGCAAGCCTGCAAAGTTGAGTTTGGGACAAATAAAGAAAAGTAATATTAGCCAAATGTTTATATTTAAATTAAAAAATTTAGTACGTCAACGACTGTTTTATTTCGAGAACTAACAAAGGAATGAAAGCTCAATGTAATGTGATGTTTGATCCATTGAAACTGAGATAATTTTTACGTATTCATATGATTTAATGTCTATATGTCAATGTCAGTTGGTATATATTGTCTTCCTCAGGAATTATGCTGCATTTTCTGGTTGGTTCATTACAACTGCAATATTAAGTTCAGCCATTTTGATGCAAGCATCTCGCAATGGGAATGATTTGTGGCTCTCATTTTGGGTTGACACAACTGGAAGCAGGCAAACACAGTACTCCATATCATTCTATTTGGTAATTTGGTTGTATAACAGTGATGTTGTTCTTGATTTGGATCAACTGTTTCTTCAATGTAAAATAATTTTTCTTTTTTGTTACTGTGACTTGCTTATGCAAACATGCTCATTGTGTGATATATTCAGTGTTATTCTTTGCATTCTATGTTAACTGTCCTATTAATATTGTAGGTTGTGCTTTGCATATTTTGCTTTGTAAATTCTATTCTTACGTTGCTGAGAGCTTTCTTATTTGCATTTGGTGGATTGCAAGCGGCAGTTCATATGCATAATAAATTGCTTAATAAGCTCATTGATGCACCAGTACAGTTCTTTGATCAAACGCCAGGTGGCAGAATTCTCAACAGGTTAGAAATGCACTCCTCTTTTAGTATTATTTCACCAAAATGTATCCAATTTGACACTTTACCTTTCATCATAGGTTTTCCTCAGATCTGTTTACCATAGATGATTCACTTCCATTCATTCTCAACATTTTTCTCGCCAACTTTGTAGGCCTGTTGGGAATAGCAATAATTTTGTCATATGTGCAGGTGATCACAAAAATCCTTCGCCTCAATAGTAAACCTTGCTGTTTCACGACCTTTATTTATTGTGCCTTTTGTTGAAGGAGCTTATGTATGCAGGTTCTCTTCTTGCTTCTGCTAGTGCCATTTTGGTTTATCTACAGCAAACTGCAGGTATATCTATGGTCATTTGTATTTTCTGAAAGAGTTGATAATAAATGCATGTGTGTAAATAAATGGCCATTCTAAGTTAGAACTGCTGTTTGGGTTTTATTCCCATCGATGACTATCATTGCTTCTGTTACATTTTAACAGTTATGAAGTTTTGTAAAAGATGTACAAAGCTGCCATCATGCTATGATTAAAATATTGATATGGTTGCTAAATATGCTCCAAAATCATAACACTTAAGCCGTCAACTTATTTAGCTGTTATTCAGTTCTTTTATAGGTCAACATCAAGGGAACTACGAAGGCTGGATAGTGTTTCTCGTTCTCCAATATACACGACTTTCATTGAGACGCTTGATGGATCATCTACTATTCGAGCATTTAAGTCTGAGGTAATTGATATATTGTCTAGAATGTTTTTTATTTTCGAAGGTAGTAATGTTATGTTACATGCTCCATTATGGATTATAATTTAAACACTCAAAACTTTTAGTGGATTGGAGAAACTATATATTGCAAGAAAATTTTTACAGAAAATGAGAACAGTAGCTATTATTCTTGTTCATGGATTGTATTGTTGTGTCTACAAACAACTCAAAGATTGGTTCATTCACATTATGAGGCTCATAATAAAAATTTAGAAACTTTTAGAATCAACTGTTGAACACATTAATGGTTAGAATAATATCTGTTAAGATGACAAAACATCCCATTAAATTTGGAGATTTATCTTTGAAAGTCAACTAGTTACTGAAACTGTTTGTCATGAACAGGACCTTTTCCAGACTAAATTCACAAAGCACGTAGCTTTGTATCAGAAAACTTCTTACTCGGAGATAATAGCAAGTTTGTGGCTTGCACTTCGTCTCCAGGTAGTAACGGAGGACTTCAATAAAATTTGTTTGCTGTAAACAAAGGTGAAGAAGTATATGTTGTTCTTTGCTTATGAAACCAATAATAGCTAGAACAGGGTGAATCTATGGTAATATTCTGTACAAGAGCTGCCATTATTTTTTTATAAATAAATTAAGTCATCATTTGGTACCATTGTGAACGAATCTAATATTTTTTCACATTAGGACAATGATAGTAGACAAAACAGCAATCTTTACTTCAAAGAATTTAATTATTTTATTTTTGTACATTAGGAAAATGATAATAGACATATCAAGCAATCGTAACTTCAAAGTATAATTGTAACTTCAAAGTATAATAGTCTATCATCAGTGAAGACCTACTTTATTCTATTGTTCTGATTCTGTTGCAATCTTTGCATAGCTGCTAGCAGGATGTATTGTCGCATTTGTTGCCGCGATGGCTGTCATGGGATCCCATGGGTATTTGCCAATAAGTTTTGGTACTCCAGGACTGGTACTGTGTTTCTAACTTGTATTTTAGCTAGGCGTATCCAGTTTTGCTTTTAATATCCAAGATGCATGCAGTTTGGAAAAAAGTCAGTCAAACAACCACCACTCTTTTGAAACCAAGCAACCTGAGATTGTAGTAACTGCTTTTGCAGGTAGGCTTGGCTCTTTCATATGCAGCTCCAATTGTGTCTTATCTAGGGAGCTTCTTAACTAGTTTCACTGAAACAGAAAAGGAAATGGTTTCAGTTGAGAGGGTTCTTCAGGTGCCAACCTTGATCTTTTCTCCACATTTTTTCTTCAAACATCACTTACATTGTTCTGCTTCTCTTTTCAGTATATGGATGTTCCTCAGGAAGCGCTTGGGGGTTCTCAGTCTCTAAATACACATTGGCCGTACCAAGGATTACTTGAGTTTAAGAACGTCACAATGAGATACATGCCATCTTTGCCCCCTGCACTATGTGGCATTACTTTTACTATAGTGGGAGGGTCACGGGTAAGTGTAGCCACAGTATTATGTTAACTTATGTTTAGGGTTTGTTTAGCTGTTCTTTGGATCAAGAATTCTGTTCATGTGCTGTGCTATTCCAACAGGTTGGAATAGTTGGACGAACAGGTGCTGGGAAATCAAGTATCTTGAATGCCCTTTTCCGTCTTTCTCCAATAAGTGGTGGTCATATTTTGGTGGATGGCCTTAATATTGCTAATGTTCCTGTAAGAGACCTTCGTGCACACTTAGCTATTGTCCCACAAAGTCCATTCTTATTTCAAGGGTCATTGAGGTACGCCTATGGCAGATATATTATAACTTAATGGTCATTGCACCTACGGCCGATGTTTCATAACTTGTTGGTCATTATCCGTTTTCTTATCTTGTTCTTTTTCTTGAATTTCTAGAGATAATTTAGATCCTCTTCAGAAGGCTGATGATCAAAAGATTTGGAGTATTCTGGAGAAATGTCACATTAAAGAGGACGTGGAAGCAGCTGGAGGACTGACCATTCCCGTCAAAGAATCTGGGTCGTCATTTTCAGTTGGACAAAAACAGCTTATTTGCCTAGCACGTGCTCTTCTCAAGTGTTCGAAGGTAAACTGAAAATAATTTTGTATGCTAACGTAATGTTTAGAAAGAACAGTAATTTTAAGTTTTGTTTGGGACACAAGGGGATAAAGGTAGAGTCAAGGCTTTTAAAATAAGGGCAAATTACATATATACCTACCTTAACCTTTTTAATTACACTTTTTTAAAAAAACTTACAAAATTACACAAATACCTTTTACCTTGTATTTTATACTTTAATTTTACAAAATAACAATGTAAAAACTACTTTAATTAAA
>CANYCX013844460.1:0-10163 GCA_948193385.1 Breynia disticha f. nivosa
GAGTATTAGACTAGGTTAGAGGAGAATCATATTCCTTAGATGGAGTATGGATTTTCCCTGCGATCATTCAAAATACGAATTTAGTATTTTGTAAGAAACTTACTGAGTATAAAATTACTCACCCTAGGAAATTGTCTGAATGATTTGCAGGACACAAATAGCTGGATTGTCGCGAGGAGGATTCGAGCACGTATTTCACAAACATGGGAGATCTGAAAAGTTATTTTCAAGGAAATGTATTTAACTTTACATTTCATATTATCTTGCTTAATTGAACTTTGAAGGTTTGGATTTGATTTCAAACTTATATTTACTTCCGCTGTAAAATATTTTATGTTATGAATGTTTTGAGCCTGAGTATGTTTTAAGAAAAATGTATTTAATTTTTTTCTCTCCTCTAATTTATATTTGAAATTACTTTGATTTATGATTTATTTATAAAGATTGTTAATTATAAAGAAAAATGAGATTTAAAATTTGGGCGTCACAAAAGGGGACCTCCTTCATCATGATATTAAGGATCCTCGCCATGTGCTGGACTATCTTCACCATCTTGTCTGGCTAGGAAAGATATCTTTTAAGTATGAGAACGGGTGATTTTGATGCGGCGATGCAAAAGATCCATATCGAACAGGGCGATGTGAACACCTGGAAAAATCTACAGACTCAGTTATCAAACATCAAATACGGTCCTTTATCAATGATTTTATCGTGGATTTGACTCTAAAACTTCTCGATGCTCTAGGAATTTCTATTCCTAAAGATATTTTTTCAAAGAAGGATGTCCCGATTCCCAGTGCTTCAAAGCTCACTGGTGTAGGATTGAAATTTTGTCGCATAGAGCCTGAGGGTAGGGGCATAAAGGAAATTGCCTTCAAGGAGAAGACTGATCCGGTCACTTTGAGCCTTCCTGCCCTGAATAACAACATTAACAGTGTCCCGATGGAAGTGGTAATGAGAAACCTTCTGGCTTATGAAGTAGAGGCAATGCCAGAGTCCTCGAGATTCGCCGTTATGTTGAAATAATGTCAGGGCTTATGCAAACCACCGCGGATGTGGATTTACTCAAAAATGCTGACCGTGATTTCCATATTGTTCAACAGGATGCCGACAGCTTAAAGGTTATGGAACTGTTCAGTAAATTGAAAGAAGCGGTTGGATTAAAGGGTAAGTCTGATTTAGATGAAACCATAAGCAAAGTTAATGAATATTATGGTCAGTGCAGAAAGGTGAAGATTCGTCAACTTGCGAAGAAGTACTTGTCTGTATCCTGTATCAGACATATAACACAGTTTTATAGTCAGAAGGATCAAACAAGTTGTAGCAGCAGTATGGAGTATGAACTGGAGCAGAAGAATAATGCAGGAAAGCAATGTATAGAAGCAGTTAGATAGAAGCGGCTATAATTTCGGTTATAACTGAATTTCCCGCCTAAACTATTATGTGTGGAGCTCATGCTGAGCTGGCACTACTTGTATCTATATAAGCAGCAAGTGTACTGAATTCAACTCTTAATGAAAACCACGCACTTCTTGCTGCATTTTTGTTTTCCCTTGATGGTATCAGAGCAATACAATCTTCTAGAACCAAACAGACTTTCTTGATTTCTTCTTTCTTCTTCCTTCCTACTTTCTTGATATCTTTCTTCGATAATCTTCTCTATTCTCTGCTTTCTTGATCGATCAGATTCTCTCGATCAGTTATCTTTTCTCGATCTACAATTCACCACTTCCAATATTCTGTCTTGATATACAATGGCCAATACACAACCCCAAAGATCACGAGTCGAAGAACAGATTTTTACTCCATTTTACACAACTCATCATGTCAATGTTGTTACTGCTTCATTGGCTGCGAATTTTGAAGGCACTTGTTCTAGTTGGATTCTCGACAGTGGAGCCACTGATCATGTGGCGTGTCGCTTTCTTGGTTCTTTGCATATAAAGAGGTTGTTGATGTGTTTGTTAGCTTACCAAACAAATCAAGAGTTGCAGTCACTCACATAGGAACTGTGAAATTAATAGATTCTTTAATTCTCACAGATGTTCTATATGTTCCATTTTCACCTATAACTTGGTTTCAGTGGCCAGATTAACAAAAAGAGGTACATGTTGCTTAAGTTTTCATCATGAGTTGTGTTTTATTCAGGACTTGCACCATTTAAAGATGATTGGACAAGCTAAGAAGTGTTCTGGATTGTATTTCATGGTTTTTCCACCAAGAACTGTTGTTACTGCCTTAATATCTACTGGAAAGAAAGATAATCTTTGGCATGCTCAACTTGGTCACCTTTCTCATTCTGTTCTTCATCATATAGCTGCAAAGGATGTTAATGTGGTAGATGATCATTTGGATCCATGTGATGTATGTTACCTAGCCAAGCGAAAGAAACTAAGTTTCCCTTTGACACATACAACACACCTGTATGAATTGATACATACAGATATTTGGGGCCCCTTTTCTGTATCTACTCACTCTAATCATCGATACTTTCTCACTATTATTGATGACTACAGCAGGTGCACTTGGATTTTCTTGTTGCATAATAAAGGTGAAGCACATGTATCCTTGCAGAACTTTATCAAATTTGTTTCCATTCAATTTGATAAGAAAGTGAAGACTGTTCGATCTGATAACGGTGTTGAATTTCGTATGCCTGAGTATTATGCATCTCAGGGAATAATTCATCATTGCTCTTGTCCTTATACGCCTCAACAAAACAGTTTGGTGGAGCGTAAGCACCAACACATTCTCAATGTGGCTAGAGCTTTACGATTTCATAGCAATTTACCACTTGAATACTGGGGGGACTGTGTGTTGCATTCAGTTTATTTGATCAATAGACTCCCTACTCCTGTTCTACAACATAAAAGCCCTTATGTGATGCTGTTTAACAGGCCTCCTGTCTATCAGCATTTGAAAGTACTTGGCTGCCTTTGTTATATGGTTTTTGTTGATACTAAGCACACAAAGTTTGATCCTTGTGGAGCTAAGTGTGTTTTTCTGGGATTTAGAACTGGTTATAAAGGATACGAGGTTCTTGATTTAACAACTCAAAAGATTCATGTTACACGACATGTTATCTTTCATGAATCTGCATTTCCATTCAAGAATTCTGATTCAACTCCTTTGGTTACTGATACTATTTTGACAGCAGGTTTTCCAGGCTTAAATGATGATTTAGTTCGTCCTTCACCTTCTGTTGATATCATTGATCTAAGTGTCTCTCAGCAAACCAGCAGTTCAGCTATTGTTGACCTCGTTCATGCTGCCATTACTGATATACCTCTACGACAATCAACACGCAGTCGCCATATTCCTTCCTATCTTGCAGATTATGATTGTACTGGAGCAAACATTAATCCTACGCGCACAAGTCCTCATTGCCTATCTGCTGTTTTTAGCTATGCGTGTGACGCCCAAATTTAAATACCATTTCATATTTTAATTACTTGTGTTTCCAGAAATAACATTCAAACTTGAACATCATTTTTTTTTTATTTTTAGAATAATAAAATTTTAAATAAATTACAAGGGATAAAATATGAGAGAAAATATTGTAAAATTTATCAAGTACAAGGAAAAATTGTTTTTACTGTGCACCGCCCACATTATTGTTCACTCGCCGAAAACGTTACTTGTCGATTAAGGTACTATCTTACAATCCAAAATTCGTACCTTCTTTAATTCCTGTCGAGCGTAACAGGCAATAAATGCGTGAGTTTTATAAACTCAGTAAGTAACAAAACCATAAAGGTCAATTTCCAAGCATTTTTATATTTGATCATTTTCAATCACTCAACAAAAAAATATTAAAAATAGAAATAGAAAATATAAATTAAAAATAAATATAAATGTTCCTCTTTGTAAGTATGAATGCTAGGGTTCTTCGATTTAGCTTTTGGAACCTACAAAATGAAAACATAGTTAGAAAAAATAAAACTAAAATGATATTTTAAAAAAGATGAAAAACCTCCAAATCGTAAAAAAATCATCATAAAAGTGTCTTTGCGAGTAATCGGACTAGTAAGCAAAGATTAACGTTCAACAGCTTCTCTAGTGGGACTATCATTATTGTGCCTCAAAAAACAAAAAAAGGAAAAAGGAAAATGAAATAAGTAAAAAAATTACAACAAAAATCAAAGAAACAAAGGAAATAACAAGATTCGAATAAATTGAAGATCTAATAAAGAAAACAAGTTTCTATAATATATCTTAAGTGGAGTTATGAACAATATAAAGAAATTGAAGATCTAACAAAGAAAACAAGTAATGAAACACAGGGAAAATGATAAAAGAAGAAGGAAGAGAGGAGAGAGAATAGAGAAATGAGAAGAGAAAAAAAAGAAGGTTGGGGAATGAAATGGACAAAAAAAACAAAATAAAAAGTTCTGAACCTTATTTAATGAACCTTAAAAACTTAAGAGGTGAAAATTCAAACAATAAAACAATCGATGAGAAAATGTGGATTGGACATCAATCGTATAATGGACCGAATAAATCGTAAAAGTTGTAAATAACAGTTTAAACTCACAAAAAATAAGTCCAAACAGCAAAAACAACATATTTACTATAAATTAAAACTTCAGAAGCGTAGATGGTATAATTATCCTTTCTTAAACCCTCCAGAGTTCAGTCTACCAAAACTGATCCACCTGAAACTTCATTTCACGCACACTTCACCTTCTCTCTCGGAAGCTCGAAAGTTCTTCTATGATGTCATTTCTTTTACTTCTCGCAACAATTCGTATGTCGGAGCTTCTTTGTTTGCTTTTTTGCCTTTTAATTTCGAAAATTAGTATCCTTCAATCCAAAAAGGCTTAATTTGTTTTCACTATGTCAACCCTCTATATGATATTCGTTTCTTGTTTGGAATAACTGATGGGTTCTTGGAGAATTATTGAGCTTTGAGCTTTTTGACAATTTTTCGTTTGAGATTTGATGATTAGAGGAAATGTATCCAATGGTGCTTAATTTTGAATAGCAATATGAGTTCATATGCAAAAACAAGAGCAGTGCATTCATTTTGAAAATGTATTCTATTTGCTATATTGATTTGTTGAACAATGTTGTTAACATATTTAGGATAGTTATATTTGGTGAGGCCTAGAAGTTCCATGCTTATACTATTTTGAATCTTTCCACTGTTTCCATATAATTTATGTCATCTTAGTTCTTTCTTCGGTTTTTATTAAATTCAAGTAGGCTTCACTCTTTAATTGTAAAAATTTCTATGTGTTTATTATTTTCTTCCATGCAGAGATTATTTATGTGATGTTTGTTCTACTGAAATTATACCAGCGACATAACTCACAGCCAAATTGACATTACTATGAGTCACATTTAAGTTAGATTTCACAAATTTCCTATTGTATTTTAGTATCATGAGTTACAATGAGTTAAACTCAATTTGGATGTCAATTCTTGGCCTTCAAGTGTAAGCCCATTGCAAAACCCCTCTTCAGTTCCTCAATACAACTTCACTTTCTTTTTTAGTCAGTTTTTTGCACGCCTTCTTTTTTATTGATTCTATGTACTAGTTTTATTTTTTCTGTTCAAATTCCTGCTTCATAGCAACTGTCTTTTCCTTTGATGAAAATTTTCTACCAGTTGATTCTGGTTTAATTTCAGTTGCCTTAGTTATTATAACCTGTAGAATAACATATCTGCCTGTTTTTGGTTTACTAAAATTAGAGAAAACTACAGCAGTGATGAGTGATGAATCCAAAAAATATTGTAAAGGAGAATAAAATTTAATTTAAAAGAATATAAAATAAAATTTTTCATAACTGAAAACACAATGTAGAGTGTACTAGACTATTAATGATGGGTAGTATAAATTTTTAACAAATTTAAAAATATATTTAGAATAAATTTAATATTTTTAACTAAATTTGTAACAAATCTGGTGGTATCTTGTCGAGACAAATTTAAATGCCACACACACATTCAACTTACAACCCTAACCTTAAACACTCTTTAGCCGCCTCTCAAACATAGAGAGTCACGGTCATAGCATCAATTGGCAGCCGCCTCTCACATTAGTAACTCAACTCACTCCCCGCCTCTCACACTTAATCGTAGTAGCAGCTTCTCACATCTTTTTCCTTAAACAGTGGGAGCATCATCATTTCTTTCGCTATCACACTCATTCCTCGTCGTTCTTGTTTGTTCTTCACCGTCATTCCCCGTTGCTTAAAGTAATCTCCTCACTCATATTTCGTAAGTTCTTTCGCCATCTTGTAAGTTGTTGAGTTTTCTGATTTGTAGATTGATTTTTTTTGTGGGAAGTTGGAATGTTGCATGTTGAATTCCACTTAAATGCCAAAACACAAATGGCCCTGTGAATTTATTAACTTTCTTTAGAGATTATTTCTGGGAAGTTGGAATGTTGCACGTTGAAGAGTGAACACTGAAAGATCATTGATTTTAGATTTTTAATAAAATGGTTCTTCTAATTCTTTATAAAATTGCCCAGTGAACATATTTAGTATGTATTGTTATATTCAATAAGCTGGTTGAATTTTCTGCATTTCAAAATTTTATTAGTCCCAGATAGAAGTCTTTGTGATTGCATTGTCTGTTTTGTTGGATGAAATAGTAACTAGTGTTAGATGATAATCTTGTTTTTGTTTTTGTTATAATGTAATTTTCTGTTCGCAGATAAGAAGAGTTGCTGCCATTGTCTTGAACGCAATTTAGGAGCTGGAGTTATTATTGTTCGTACTCGGCTCGATTAACTAGAGCTTGAGCTCGAATTCAACCGAGCTTTAAATTGCGTTCAAACTCAACTCGATAAGGTATTCGATGGTTCACGAGCTAGTCGAACTCGGTTAGATTAAATTCATTTCTTCGTCAATTGTCGTTCAAACTCGAGCTCGATTCGATACTCGATTCATTCGAGGCTCGTTGAAGCTCGGTTATAAATCAATGCTCAAAGCTCGGCTCGAAATCTCGAACTCAGCTCATTCAAGCTTGATTAAGGCTTGATTTTACCTGTTAGAAAATTAAAAATAGACTTGTTTTGACAAATTCCTTGACGCATTCATTCGACATCAAATAAAAAACATACAACATAATAACAAAAAACGTCATAAATCATTCTTACAAATACGAAATACACACAATGGTTCACAAATTCATAAGAAGTCAAATATATCTAAAGTTAATACATAACATTAACAATAAAACATAACTTTATTCTCACGCAAGCGGGTACATAACTTTGCTCTCACTCAAGTGGGTACTCAACAACCTCATCAGTGAAATGATCCTACAAAATAAGATTAAAATATTAACATTCATAAAATATTCATAAACATAATATAAAATAACATTATGTACAAATTGGAGAAAAATTATTTACCTTTGCTTTCCTTTTGATGCCATAAAAAATCTAATCCAATTGGCTCCACATGTCAACACTTGAACAGTGTTAGTCCCTAAAGATGCACGATATGGATCGATAACTCTATCACCTGCACTAAATGCAAACTCTGAAGCAACTATAGTGATCGGAATAGCAAGAATATCACATGCCATAAGTGACAATATCTTATAGTTGTTGCTATTTTCCCTCCACCACCTTAATGTATTAAAATGGGGATCAATTCTTTCTTTATGACAAACAAATCCATCCTCTAAATAAGCATCCAATTCAAATTTTTCCAACTCAAAACAATCCACATTTTTCATATAACTTTCAAACTCTGACGTCACTCTCAAAATTTTCTTTCCCAATCCCAAACTAGTCAAAGAAGAAGAACTTGATGTGTCACTCCTTGAATTAATTTGTTGTTCCTTTTTTAGTATTTTTCTCCTTATACAACACAACATACTCAACAAACAAACTTTTCAAAGTAGAACGAATTTCCTCCTTATATTATATTCAAATGCCTCCACGGAATTATACATAATTCGAAAAGAGAAATCAATCAATATTCACTTGTTTCTAGGGTCTAATATAGTAGCAACACAAAGCAACAAATTATTATAACCCCAATATTTGTCAAATTTCTCTTTTATTTTTCTTGCCATATTTCTCAATAATTAATCAGAACCCATTGATGTATTATCAAACTTTTTCTTAATATAACAAAGTTTAGGAAGAAATAAGTTCGAAGTCGGATATTCATTACCCGATATAAGATTTGTAACACTGCTAAATTCTTCAAGAAAAGAACAAACAACAATGCTTTTTCCCAACCTTCATTTGAAGGCAAGAAATTGTAAGATTCATCTCGTTGTTTATATCGAGAAAACACATCCTTAAACTCCAAAGCAACAGACAACATCATATAAGTTGCATTCCATTTTGTCCCATAATCTAAAATAAGTTTCTTTTGAGGTAATTTAAGTTGCTTAGCAGTTTCACTAAAAGTATGTAATCTAGAGACTGATTTTCCAATGTGTTTAACACTATCACGAATATTATGAATAACACTATCAATCTCACGCAAACCATATTGAACCAAAATATTTAAAATATGTTCACAACATCTCACATGAAAGAATTTGTCATCCAAAGGAAACTTATAATCAAAGTCAAATCACTCTTAAGATTGGAAATTGCAGCATCATTATAGGAGGCATTATCTATGGTGATAGTCCAGCCAAGGAAGCTTGGCTCAACTGGTAAAGTCGAGGATCCCAAATTTCTTCTCAGCCTTGCAACCTGGGTTCGAATCTGCCCGACGACACGTTGCTGGTGGACTATCGCCCATCATTACCCGATATAAGATTTGTAACACTGCTAAATTCTTCAAGAAAAGAACAAACAACAATGCTTTTTCCCAACTTTCATTTGAAGGCAAGAAATTGTAAGATTCATCTCGTTGTTTATATCGAGAAAACACATCCTTAAACTCCAAAGCAACAGACAACATCATATAAGTTGCATTCCATCTTATCCCATAATCTAAAATAAGTTTCTTTTGAGGTAATTTAAGTTGCTTAGCAATTTCACTAAAAGTATGTAATCTAGAGATTGATTTTCCAATGTGTTTAACACTATCACGAATATTATGAATAACACTATCAATCTCACGCAAACCATATTGAACCAAAATATTTAAAATATGTGCACAACATCTCACATGAAAGAATTTGTCATCCAAAGGAAACTTATAATCAAAGTCAAATCACTCTTAAGATTGGAAATTGCAGCATCATTATATGAGGCATTATCTATGGTGACAGTCCAGCCAAGGAGGCTTGGCTCAACTGGTAAAGTCGAGGATCCCAAATTTCTTCTCAGCCTTGCAACCTGGGTTCGAATCTGCCTGACGACACGTTGCTGGTGGACTATCGCCCTGGGCTTCCTTGGTGGTCACACGTCCGGAAGGAGATCCCTTCCCACTCAGTGTGGTTTCGCGGCACAAGGCCACCCGCTGAGTTGGCCTTCTTGCAGGCCCTTCTGGCAGCTCCGGCTGTTGGGTGGATCCCCTTCTAGGCATTCGCTCCCTGATCGAGTTTTTTGAGGTTGAGCTCCCCTTGTACCCATTTTTTAATCAAAAAAAAATCTATGGTGACAATCCAAACTTTGCTTTCAATTTTCCACTCAACAAGACATTTTTTAAGCACATCACAAATCACAATTCTTGAATGTGGGGAGGCACATCAACAAAATTTAGAATTCTCTTATGCAAAGTGAAATTGTGAACAAAATGAGTAGTGACAACCATATATTGGATATTCTGACTAGATTTCCATAAATCAGTGATTATGCTAACTATATTAACACGTTTCAACATTGCATTAATCTTCTTCTTCTCAACTTCATTAGCAATACAACAATGTTTTCTCATAGTCACTCTAGTTTGCAGGATCATACATCCAATTCTCTATAACACTCTCAGCTATATTTTTTTAGAGATGGATAACTGTTTTTCCTCTCAAAGCAATGAGCCTTTGCACTCAATTGTCCAAATGTCTTTTGTATTGTGTAGTGGATTGACTTCTATTCATGGAAACTCTTGCCTTGCAATATATGCATTCTGCCTTCTTTGAACCATCCACCAGCGAAACCTCCTTGAATTCATCCCACACCTTTGAAGTCCTCTTTCTTTTCTTCTTTTCAAATGGCGAATTAGATGTTTATTCATCTTCTTGCTCGGTTTCTACAGGTGTTTCAGCTTCACTAACACTCAGACTTCGAATAGGCT